>CABFVZ010000711.1:40080-62955 GCA_902151445.1 Timema monikensis | reverse complement strand
GGGATTATTACTGAAAGTGCTGATTTTATTTTCTGGTGTCTTAACATGATGAGGTTATAAAAGTGCCTGGAAACCCCTGTTTGTAACAAACACTGGCCTATTAAAATACTTCTTCCTAGCAACACTCTACAAACCAAATTCAAACACACATTTCCTTGATACCCCTCAAAAGAGGTAGATACATGCATTCAAGATCAACACCTTTACTCTCTCACCCAAGACAGAACTTCCCTATGCTATAACTAGCAAAGAATAATAAAAGAAAATAAGCAAGGAGGTAAATTTGAAGCACTCTATTTTGATCTATCTTAGAAGGGTGGATTTTGAAAGCACTCCATGTTGGTTAATCTCAGGGCTAGTTCTGAAAGCACTCCATTTTCTAATACGTATATGTTTAAAGTCCAAGGGTTGTCTGTGCTTAAAGGCATGCACGATAAGGTTTTTTTTAGTACTCTGTCTTACTCCCCATTTGGATTGTACACCTAAATACTGATTACATTAATGTGTTAGGAATTAGGAAGGTTTAATTTAAAGGAGATGCGCCCACATTCGTGTGGAAAGGAGAGTGAAAAACCATTTAGAGAAAACAACTCTCGGTGCACCCGACTGGGATCGAATCCCAATATTCCTGTCTTCGGCATTCTAGTCCAACACGAGATTAGCACGTTAGACCACATGACCACCACTGCTGGTCTCATAATAAGTTACAACTACACCAACTTTATGATTTGTGTGCAATTCACTATTTATAATATTTTGATTATGAACATTGTCATTGTAAGTAATGGGTTTTATTTAGGGATGGACAGGAATGTCATTTTTATATCAGGACAGGAACGGGACTAGAAATGAGTCAAAAATACCCGATAAGAGAACTTATGAAAACGACCCTATAGAATGATTTTAGATAAAAATATATATATTAATTTTTAAACTAATATGAAGACTAGTTAAATTTTGGAAATTATTAAACGTAATATAAATAATAAAATAATATAGTATAATATAAGTATGGAGGTGCAAATAGTATTTTATATCGAATCAAATAGCAATATTTTAAACAAATATTGAATAATACAAATTGAAAAGTTAATTTTAATACATTTTTGATGGAAATTATTTTTATTAGTTGTTTTCTTTTGAAACTAGAGTTTTATATTTAACTATTGGACGAGCGCAAAAAAATAAAAAAGTAATTTTTTACACTTTTTAGATGTCCACTAGGTTTGAAACCCTTTAAAATTTTGCTAGGTTTGAAAGCCCTTAAAAGTTGTCTGCTTTAAATCATTTAAAACTTCTTTTTGTTGATGCCCCATAAATGTTCTCTAGAATTGACACCCTTTAAAGGTTCTTTGTTTAACAACCCTGTAATATATACTTGCTGTTTGGTTGCTAATAACAGATAAGTTAACCCACCTTGGTGGTGTAGTTAGCTAACGTACCAGTTTTGTGTTGAGCTAGATGGCCGAGGACGAGGAGATTGAGGTTTGAATATTGATCAGGTGAACTGGGAGTGGTTTTTCCTAAATGGTTTTACACTCTTCTTCCGCACAAAGGTGGGTTCACTTCCTCTAAATCCAATATTCCCAATTCCTAACCCATTAGCGTATTTAGTACTTAAGCATATAACCCGAATGGGTAAGATGTGCTAAATTTTAAAAAAAACTGATAAGTTGATGCTCTTAAATAGTTGACCTTCGCCATTTACTTCCTCCCCTCCCCATTTCCACACCTCAAAATATACTATGGTAGAATATATCTTTATCCTTCTTTATATCCATCTCGATTTCTGAACCTAACAAATAACTATTGATGCTTTAATATAATCCAGCCTAAATTGGAGTCAAAATTTTTCCATGGTCAAATTAAACTTGAAACTAAAATGGTTGATAAAACTAATACTTCTATAGAAACTTCTTGTATAACAAGTGTATAATAAAACAATGTAGAAACACAGTATAATAATTTAAAGTAAGTGATAAGTGAAGGAAGCCAACCTGTTTTGTTTATCTAGGCCTAAACTAACTAACCTTTCAGGTTGGCTTCCTTCACTTCCACTGACATAATTGTGCAATGTTTCTACACTGTCTTAAAGAATTTAGTATATTTGCTTGGAATCTTCAGTTTAAATTTTAGGACCCCCTGCACACTATGCAATCAGGTCGTATGCCTTCGTCCACTGAGAATGCAAATGTTTAATTAAACAATGCACACTTGACTGCCAGAGAGAGCTCATATCTTTGACATTAATAGCCTTGTATGGTTAAAATACTTTTCTTCCTATTGCTTTAGAAGACTAGGACAGGCACAACATCCAGTCTTCGACTGTAAATTTATCAATATGAAAGGGTAAACTCATATTATTGCTTAAGATGTTGATACAAATATTGCACAAAATCCCTTTTCATCATGTGTTTGTAGCATATGACACACCCAGAATCTATTTATCCTTATTTTTTGCTGTTTTATCAAGTTATAAATTTCTGCTACTTGCTATGCATTCGTTTCTGACTGCGAGTTTGAGGAACAAAAAGGAAAAATGGTTGGCGTGGCCTGGCCACCACATATAGCCACAGCGGCAACTGGTCGCGCAATCAGGTCGCCTAGTGCGCGGGACCTTTTGTGCGAAAAAATTAATTCCTTGGCAAAGGATTTGTACATTGGTACAAAGAAAATTTTAAATTCTCAGAAATTAGACATGCATAAACTACGAGCATATTAAGAAAGCTAGAAGGAAATAATATTGTGTATTTGTTCCCTTTCAAATATGAACTAATTTTTATAATGCATAATTTTAGGGTGTAAAATATATTCAAGAGGAAGGGGCAGCTTATTTTTGGGTCATTACTGTATCAATCACTTTTTCCTTATCTTCTTGACACATATAAAGATGAAACTTTAATAATCTCTTAAACAAACAATTTTTTAACTCTAATTAATACAAAATTTTAAACTACACACTCAACTCTTGAGCTCAAGTTCATCCGTCTACTCTCATCACCTGATGAAACTGTCTGTGACAGTGAAAGCTTGTCCTTAAAGACATGTTTGTGCTCTTTAAATGTTCCATCTAAACACTTTCTACTCCACTATTTCCATTTTAAATGTACTAATATGTATTAAATAAAGTGCATTGAGCATTTTAAATATACTGTATTAGTAACAGAAAAATTAACTATCATTCCACTTAATGTTTCTAAGGAAATTTTAAAAAGTATTCATAAAAATATTAATTTTTGGGTGTGACAATTTAGATCCCAACAAGTAGAAAGAAGAGTAAACAACTAATCATTCATCACCATACACACAATGCACGAAAAACAAATAACTTTTTCCAAAGAGCTTTGACTAGGGAGCTCAAACATTTTTTTGAGCCTAAGCTTGAGTTTATATTTATGGCTTGGCTTAAAGCTATGAACTTAAGTATTCACAGAGCCCTCCCTACTGTAAGGACTGCATTTAGTCATATTGTTATAGATCGAAATAGTTTCTAAGCTTTGCAAAAGATGGTGCACTTTCCCGCTTGACTTCATTCAGACTATTTAAAAATTGATAGACCATTATGGCTTTAGTCTTTTTTTGTTTTTAAGCTTAATCTGTCGCAGAACTTTCCATGAACTCTTAATTACACTGATTGAGGAAAGAGATAATTAGTCACAAGTGATGTATAATATGAGTGCAGGTACAAAATTAAAATTAGTTCATTTTTACTTCAAGCAAAGATGACATTGTACATTTATTTACAAATTTAATTTGCTCTTTATCTTTGAAAGCCTTGACATTGATTTGAACCTGATCTACATACATTGATGTGAATGTGGGGATATATAACATATGATAATTGTAGTGTGTGATTACAATTTTCTGTGATCATACTGTTAATACTTGTCCAAATATATACATTTGAAGAATAGATCTTTATAATTAAAATTCTTCATTCAAACTCCAATAATTGTCTGTTTGCATAATTAGTTTTTCAGATGGTTATTTGTGACATTTTAACCAACCCATGGACTATTATCATGTAGGCCAGAAGAAATATATTCATGACCAATCCATTTTAGAGGTATATGCTTGTTGAAAAATCATAACATTTAAGTGGATGTTCATTGAAAGTTAATGTTATTTCCATTGATTAGCTATTAATCAAATTTGTAAACATTTTACTGCCCTAGAGCTGTGCGGTTCCACGATTTTTTGGTATAGGTCTCGGTTGTATATCTATAACTGAACCAAGATCACAACAGATCGATTCTGAGTCTAGGTCTAGCCAATTGTTTGAATCGATTAAGTTATATTGTGTAGACCAGCGGTTACCAAACTGTGGCAGGTGTAGCACAAGTGATATGCTGTGAGAAGCCAAACAAAACAAGCAAATTAATCGTACAAAGATAGGGGCTTGATAAAATCTTTTAAATATATTAAGACCAAGTCTAACCAAAAGTCAAACATTTTAATGATGATTAGAGGGGTGGCAACACTGATTAAAGCTCAGACAGATGGTGCAGCAACGCGGTTTGTGCTATTATATCCCTGGGCACAATTAAAAATGTACTGAAATACTATATATTCGGCTTTATCTCAATGTTACTACAAACTATAAAAATTGAAAGGGTGGCACGCCATTCATAAAGCTTGGGAGCCGGTGCTCTAGACAAAAGTCTATTGAATGTAACAAATAGGAGGTGACAAGACAAGTTATATAATATGGTCATATCCTAAGAGACTAGCTCTGAAATTGATAGTAGTTTAGTAATTGATGTTTGAATTATTTTTTTTAAATGGCCCTAGCGATTTTGTCTATAAATTAAATCTACCGAGTGTTTTACATGATAAATAACACTGTGTACTTGTTTTTCGGAGAAAATTTATAAATGGACAGTTTACTAAATATATTTTTGAAAATTGGAAGTCTTTTAAAAATGTCTCTAACAATTTTGTTTAAAATTTATATTTGAATAATATTTCACACGAGTAACAAAATAACGATTTTGTTTTTCTGAAGAAAGCTTATTTAATACTAGTTTACTGACGAATTTTTCCCATATTTTTTCCCAATCTTTAATAGACCTAATAAGAACGTAGAGCTTGTTTGGTTATACCATTTATTTAATTCCTTATGGAACTGTATACATTGGCTTTAGATCACCTACAAAGGTTTTTCATATTGTTTTAGGAAGAAGATGGATAAAAACACATAAAAGGAACGAACACAATATGGTTTTTACAATGAAAATAACACAATTCACACTTCATATCTGCTACTAAACAAAGAGGTAGTGGCTGCCTCTTGACCAAAATCAATCATTACCGACCATTCTTTTGACCTAGTTTTCATTCTTTCAGAACCCATCAGGAGGGAGTGTGAAATGCGCATAACAATTTCCTAAAAAAAGCAAATCGAAAAACATAAAAGGGAGAAAAAGTAAATTGGTAATTAATTATAGGATACTTACAGTAGCCTTATGGCTTCTTTGGTGCTGACTGACAGCTTACAGCTGACAGCTAAAAGCTTTGCAAAGTTACCAGACCAAATTATGTATCTCTACGCAGAACCATGTGTTTAGCAGCTGTCACTTCTGACAGTCAAAATTTAGGTATATACCTAAATGTTGACTGTCAGAAGTCAGCAGTGAGCCGTCAGTCAGCACCAAAGAAGCCATGGGGCTACTATAGATAGGAATAAATGAAAGGATTAACAAAGAATGAACACAAGAAATGGACATTGGATGTGAAAATATATATCTCTGTATAAGCTAAAACCTCTTTTCGCTTTATGAGGTAACTATATTTGTATTATATTTGGAAGAAGGTGCAGGGAAGGTGGATAGAAACATATCAAAGGGACAAACACAATATGGCTTTGTTTTAAATTACATTTAAATCTGAATGATATCCTAGTTTTCACTCGCTGTCTGTCTTGACTTAGACCCACTTTGATGAAAGAATGAAACCTAGGTTGGGGGATTGGTCAATAATGATGGATTATCTTCAAGAGGCAACCATTACCTCTTTGTCCAATAGCAGCAATGTAAAGTATGAAATGTGCTCCTCTATTCACTGTAAAAGCCATATTGTGCTCGTTCCTTTTATATGTTTTTATCAACCTTTCTTGTGACTTCTTTATAAAGAGTATAATATACGGTAAGGGTGGTCAGGCAGAAAACATTTATATCAGGCAGGCATTTCATTTTGGAAACAACTTTGTCACAGGCCTATAAAATTTCAAAAAGTTTAACAGTATGATTTAATTTAAAAAATAGAAGATGGAAACAATTTTTCACAGGCCTATTAAATTTCAAATTTTAAGTTAAAAAAGTCACATTTGATTTAAAAAAAATTAAAGTGGTAAATTTATATACAAGAATTTATATACTAGAGCAGATTTCACTTTGTTTTATGAAAGTTTTGTTGGAGCATAACCATTACCTCTACATTTTCTTTGAGCAATTGCTCCCTCCGTCTAGTACACACATTTAATAAATAATATTTATTTACTTATAGCAGAATTATAATATATTAACTACATAACATAGGTGACCTGGTGGTCTAGGGGTAAGGTGTCGGACTCCTGTGCTGGGGGTCCAGGATTCATTCCTTGGCTCTGGCACAGATTTATCTGATTGCCAAATCCTTCCTTCACCTCTGACAAGACGTGTATTAATCACAACTTGTGAATGTGGAGAATGCCAGGACTCCACCGTGGTTCGGATTCCACGTTAAACTGTAGGTCCTCCACTTCATCTCACAATCACCCTACCATTACACATTAGCATAAGTGCATATAACCCAAACGAGTAGTAAGTCGCGGTGCTAATAAAAATAATGATGATGATGATGATGATGATGATAATAAACTACATAACTGCAAATAAATATTGAAAAAATTGAATGCACGAAACTTGGAAAATACATAGATCGAAACATAAAACGCTTTTACTTTAAGCAATATGGCCATTTTCTATTTTATTTAATGTTCATTTGATGCATACTTTTCTATTTATATCCTAACAAATCTGGCTAATAATGATATATTAAAGAAATGTAAAGAAAACTAATTTAAATGAATTTTTCGCAAGCATAGGGCCTAAAATTCTCAATCTGGAAATGTTAAATTTGTTATGTTGTTGCCATTGATAGAGAAAATTAAATCCTAAGATTCTTGATTTTGCTATGTTGTAGATTTGTAACCTGTGAGAAACGTTATTGTAGTTTTGTTGAAAGCAAACACAATAATTTATGAATAGTAAAAAATACTTTTGTTTAATATTAGTTGAATTGAAATAATTCAACATTTAACGCTTTTTTTTATATATTCAACTTTTTTTTTACCTGCTGGAGTGGCAGGATTGTCTAAGGTTTCACTCTCATGTTAGACAGGCCTTCTGAAGACAGAGAGATCGGAGTTGGAATCCCTGTTTGCTCTAATGAGAGCATTTTTTTTATAAAAGTGGGTTTCCACTTTCCTTCAATGAAAATGCGGTTACATTACTTCTAAAGTGCCTCCTTGGTCATCCTTACCATTGGACACGGTGATGATGATAGTAACAATAATAATAATTATTATTATAACTCCATTTTTTCTTTTTTTATTGATTTCTTTTATCTCTCTTTTTATATATACATATCTAAAAATATCAAAAATAAATCAGCGTTTTTCAAATGGTGTTCTGCTAAAAAATTAAAATGTCATTAGAATGTTTATTTTCACCAAGAGTTGTTGGCATATTTTCTTAATCATAAATCTCGATCATCTGATCGATCAACAAACATTTTGTGGTTATCCAAAATTGCTTATCTCGCCGACATATTCCCAAAGTTAAATGAAGTATATCACTTCATGAATTTTTTTTAACATTTTCAATGCAATAGATAAAATATCACCGTGTCATAAGTTGCAATTTTTGATCTCGGCTTTGGATCAAAATAATTTTGATTTTTTTTACCAACACTTATTGATTTTCTTGAAAAATCCAAAACTTAACTTTACAGTTTTTTCCTTCTTTGAATGAAAAATATAAGACTGGCTTTTAAATACATTCATACAAGATAAACCAGCCAGGTTTTCTGACGTAAATTTTGAAAATCTGGTCGATATTACTTCTGTTACTCAACTAAATTTTTTTTAAAGACGTCTCTTCATTGTTTTTGGAGCAATTTATGCAAAGAATACTCGAGTTGTTGCAGCTGGCAATCGAAGTATCAAAACCGACCTGAACTGCCCCAGAAATGTGAATACAATTGTCATGATTTAAGCCGAAAATAAGAATACTAATAATAATAAACAAAGAATCTGATAATTATCATTTAATTAAGACAAAAACCTTATTATACTTTTTCTCAGACTGGCACATATACAGACAGGGTGACTGCATTTATTTATGGGACATGAAAGATGACAAAATGTTGCCTCCCCCCTGGAAAAACGAAACTTCCAATGTAAAGTTATTTGACCTTGAACAAATTTTTTTTTCTCGTGTGCCGCACTTTGCTTTATGTGCTAAGCTAAACGTATTATGGGGTTATCTTATGTTATACAAAATAAAAAAGTGTTCCGTAATTAAATTTAATTGGGATTTACTTACATAGATAAATAATTGTTCCAAGTAATTTCCACTACAATGTCAAGTTCATTCACTACATTATTATTTCATGATACTAGTCTTCATTTATATTGAATGCTTTTTGGTGGTTGGTTATGTGATTGTCTATTTGTAAATTTGATTGGAAGTGCAAAAATAGACCACACTTTATATTCTTTTCAAATTTTATTTTTTCTTAGCAAAATATGTTAACTTTGATAAATATTAATAACAAGTAAACTTTTGAAGCAAGATTCACATTTAAGTCAAGAAAAATTATTGCCATAGTTTAAATCGTATAGAATATAAAAGTCAAGTATTTAGTATTATCTTGCAAACAGGATCTATTCATTTTCACAAACTGCAAATCTTTAAGGACATCTTATATTCTCATTTATATTAGCTGATAATAGTTTTCATTTCTGTTCACTCTACCATATACTAGCCCTAATTTCATAATTGCTTACTTACATTTGACTTCTTCTTTCAAAGAATTAAAATGCAAAGTTCCAATCTTAAAAAAACCACTTAGAGCAAACCTTTAAATCTAGAATCGCACAGCCCTTTTATTTAACAAGTTGTATTGTAACCAACAGATTAGATTAATTTTGATACATTTGTATGTATTTTTTCTATCTAACAGATCATAACATATGAACACGTTTTTAAACTGTTTAGTTAAACGTTGTAACCTAATGAAGCTTACAAAGCAAATATAATTTAATACCATTTTTTGTTGAATTGCTTTGTCAACTTCATTGAGTTTCAAATAATACTGAAAGACAATTAAAATTAAGTGGTACTTAGTGGTGCACATGAAAGGTTGGCTATTGGATTTTAGTGAATAATGGCCTAGCTAAGCTTTCCTTTTTTTTTTAAATCACAAATAAATGGTTAATTATTTCAAAAAAATGTATTTTATAAATGCACTCCTTATTTAGATGTTTTAACACCTCTTTTTGGTTTGGTGACGTTTCTTTTAGATTTATGTTACATCATCATTTTATTAAAGAGTAAATCCCTGATTATCTCTGTGCCGGTTATCCGATTTGTGACTTATCCGTGCGTCAATCTTTAAATTTTTTGACTACATGGGTACTAAGTTTCTCTTCTAATTTCAGTGCTCCAAAAGATTGCTGTTGACCTTGTGGTCTGGCAAACATTGCCAACTATCTTTCTTTTGTTAAGGAAGCTTAAATTTGGGATGTGATGGGAGGTTAATTTTTTTTTATTAAAGTGGATTATAATTGTTTTTCAAAGATAATTTCAACTCCTTTTATTCATTAACATGGATAGTCGAAGGTATATTATATTTAAAATTTTCACACAAATAATTATTAGATAATACAAGTTGTCTAAGGGTAACGTTACCAAGAAGAATGAGATGTTGACATGTCTTAAAATGAGCTAAAGCTTAATACTATTACATAAACGTAGGTAATGCTTTTTGTGATTGCAAGTGGGGTGTTTGTTTTGAAAGTGAAGGGATATTGTCAATTTGGTAGCATTGATTGATGGTGCAACATTTTACTCCACTAGTGATGCGTACAACTGCTCAACGTTGCTGTTGATTCGTTGGTTTAGTGCCCGGCTGTGTTTACTTCTGCAGGATATTGCTCGATCCAGGTGACCCCTATAGCTAACTTAGGTTAAGCCAAGCTTTTTTTTTTATAATTACAATGAATTTTTATTCTTTGTTGTGTATTTGTTTTGCAAGTTTTTTTTAGGTACCTATGTTACATATTGCCTTGGGATAGTTAATGTTACAAACGTTAAAATAAACTTTGTTCAGGGATGTGCGGCGATTGCCATGTTCATTTAGAAAAAATAAATTATTACAGACTAGGTGCACCATATTAGAAAGTTATAAAAGGCGAGGAAAGAAAAATCAGATAATTATTTTAAGTTTGTCTCAAAATACATATTTTAACAGGTACTGTAGCTTTGAATGTTTTCACCGGTCATGATAAACTTTTTTTTAGCCGCGCATCTTACTATCCATTCAGGTTATGCACCAACAAACATCATTAATAAATGATTTTTATCTTTAAATGTAGGATTTTTTTTCCATTCCATCTTATTACACTCTTGGGATATTCAGATAGGCCTACATTAATTATGCTAATGGAATAGGAATGAAGGTTATAATTTTAAAGGAAATGTACACACATATGAATGAAAGCGAGTGGGGAAACTATACCAAATTCACCCTGAGTAAACCTGACCAGAACTTGAATGCCAATTTTCTCGTAACCGGCAATCCACTCTAACACGAGAGTGACACATTAGACCATATGACCACAGATGTGGGCTTAAATATAGTTATTATAGGTTTAATCTATGATTAAATGGACTGGGAGAATTCTGTTGCACTTACATACAAAATCATCCTCCCCTTGGATTAGACCATCTATACCATTTTCATTGATGGTTTGGTCTAAGGCATCACTCTAGTGTTAGACTAGACTGCTGAGGACAGGGTTTGAATTTTGTTGGGGTTGACTGAGGGTGGCTTTTCCTGAATGGTTTCCCACACTCCTTCCACGAAGATGCAAGTAGATTACCTCTAAAATGCTCCCTTACTAATCCCTCCCCCATTAGAGTAATTATCATATATGCATATAACCACAACAGGTAGTAAGACACAATGATAAAAAAAAATGGACCATTTATGTCTTATAATTGTAAACATGTTGATGTCAAACCGGATTGTTTTAAAGAACATTGTTAAAATGGAAAATTTTAAACTAGAGGTCACCAGATCAGACACTAATGAACCATTATTTTACTACTATCACTGGATCTGCAATTACAATATCCATTAATTGGGGTGAAACTAAATTCCATACATTTTTGCCCAAATAATTTGTAATTGTCCTTTATTAAAATGAATATAATACTAAAATACTGCACCTTTTTATAACAGTACAACAAAGGGGTAAGTTAGTGTCCTTATAATTTTTAACACATTTTTTCATATAAACAAAACATATACAACCCACAGTAATGCTTTTTTTTTTCATCTTGAATTTTAAATCACTATTTTCATATTTACCTAAATTCTATAAGATTTATTATTTAAAACCTTTTGTAAAACTAGCTGTTTAATAATTTCAAAGAAATTGTATTTTGTATATCCAAATGGTATCTGAGAACAAAGAGTTTTTTTAATGAAACTAGTTAGTGGGTCTGAAAAAACGAGTTAAATACTTTTTTAATTAATATTCACACTTCCACCTCCCACCCACATTCATATAATATATTATAAAATAAATACAATATTTGCATATTTTGTCAACTTTCTTGTGAACCTCACCCTTCAAAGTATAATTTTACTCTGCATATAGATATTTGAATGTAGTTTAATTCACATAAGTCAAAACAGTGTAGCGTAAACTTGCCAAAAAAGCTGGATAAATCAGTAGTCCTAATACATTTATTGATCTGATTATATATGCGTCCTGTGTAGGAAATAACAGCCCTTAAGTCCCACTTTGAAATACCCTATTAACACTTTGTCTAAAATAAAATGTCCACCATAAAATCGTTACAAAACCTCCAAAATATTGTGCACACATAAACATATTTTTGACACTGGGGATGAGTATAGTATAATTTAGTGTGCATTTTTACAATTAATGAGTTACTCTTATTTTGGTTGAACTAGATTATTCGGTTCAAAGTTGCAGTATCTCGGTGCCAAACTTTCAAGAATCACTCTTTGATTTAGTTGAAACACAATTTAAGCTCAGTGTTAACGTTATTTACTGTTCTGTAAATGTTGATCTTAGGCTGCTAATGCTGATTTTAACAAGTCGCACATCCCTCTTTTTCTTTCTACAGTGGTGTGTTCTGGGGTAGATTTGGTGTTTTCTTTCAGCATTGTTACCAACAGAGAAGGCACGAAGTGAGAAAAAACCAAACACTAATGCAGCAACTCTGTCTGTCGAGGTATTTACAGCTAGCTCATCTCTTCCCGCACTCCAGCTTGGTGAAGCTGGGGTGTTTTTTTTTTTTTTCAACCTGTCACACCCACCCCCCATAGACATGAAACTTGGTTCTCGGGCCGTTGGCATAACCTCAGAAAACCGCTCGCTTACACATGTCTTGGCAAAAATGAGGGTTGCTACACTATCCAAATAGATTACTTTGCACAATTGCTTTTGAAAGTAATTATTCGATTTTATCCCTAATAGCTTGTTTTTAGTTACATAGGCTATGTAACATCACTTATTTAAATTAAAAAAAATCTCAGTGGAATTACCCTTTATTTTATTTCCTTTCTAGCATTTAAACTAATTAACTATTTACACCAAATTTGGTAAACATATATCTCACTATGAAATAAATAACGTTATATATATCTTTTTCTGTTTAGCAACAATATTGACAAATAATATTGGTGTAAAAGTTTATAATAAAATTTGAAGGAATACAATAGTTTAAAAATCATTAAAAAAGGATGCCCAAAATCATTAAAAAAGAAAATAACTATTTTAACAAGTATTTATTTTCTTTAAGGGGCTATTTAAGTACTATCATGATATTTTTAACATTTTCTCAAATAATTTATGTAAAAAGGAGAATCTTTGAAAAATTTACCTCACAAAATTGCTTGGAATAGTATTACTTAGAACAATTAGAGGAGTAAAAATGGCGTTAAGTAGAGAGAAAAATTGAAGCATTTTACCAAACTGACCCGGCCACACGTTGAATACAGATGATGATGCTGATGATGGTTATATTCATTTTATTTAGACTTTAAAGTGAACACAAAATGGCTAGATTGAAAGAAACCCCCAATAAGAATTGAATCTAAGTAAAATCTTATTTTAAAGATGAATGAAACATTTTAATGTAATTTTATACGTATGTGTGTTGCTGCTAGTTTTCAAACTCTAATTTAATTTTCTTGAAATCCATCGTGAAAATAAAACTAATCTTTTGAAGTACAAGAACACAAAAACTACAAAATCAAAACTTTTAATTAAAAATAGTAAATTTTTAAGATATTTAGTGTTTTCTGAAAAATCATAATTCTACGGCAAATTAAAATCTTAAAGTAAAACAAATAATAAAATTAATTACTCTATGTGACAAAAACAAACAATTGAGTATCCTTTAAATGGTGTCATATTTACACAAATAGGTGTAAATTTCTTAAAATACTAGCTATTTGGCTAAATATAGATAAGCTTTAGAATAATTTTGGAACTGTCATAAAAGACCAAAGTTAATGTGAACCAACTATGTTTGAAAGAGTGATAGGATCACTTCTATAGACAACACACTGCTGTTTTGGATGTAAAGAGGACAAAGGACAACACAATTCAATATTTACACTGCTGTAACCTTGACCTCTTAAAACACATCTTGCATGGCTTCACTTTTCTTAGGTTGACATTTTTACTTTAAATATTTGTCAGAACATGTACAAGACTACCGATACATTATTTGAGCATCCTCTTTGGGATTAACCCTCAAGCGGGCGCTATGTTGTATAAAGTACCCCAAGCTTTTATTTGTCAGTGTGGTAACATTGTTAGGCGCCTGTGGCACGTGCTACTTTTTCTCGCCCTTTATTGTGACCTTGACCTAATGATGGTTTAGTTGGAATTAAATTAATTAAATTGTCTTAATTAAATCATTATGAGTCAAAATCATTGTTGCGACATGCTGGTAACACCAAGTCAAACTCATTGTTGAGACATGCACACTCAAGTAAAAAAGTCAAACTCATTGTTGAGGCATGCACACGCCCAAGTAACACAAGTTTTATTTTAATTACATAAGCTTTTTGGACACATTATTTCTTTGTTTAGTCTTATCACAGCGTGACTATTAGTTGCATATTCTTTTTTGTCCACCTATTGAAGCAAGGGTTCTAGGTTTGATTCCAGGAGGGGCTATAAAGTTATCATTGGTAAATATAAAGTCTGCATTCTGAGTGTTTTATATGTCTTAGAAATAAGTTAGTTAACAAGTCGTGTACTGATATGAAAAATTGGTTCTAGAAATTGCATTTGCTAATAACATAAACACAAAATTAAACTGTACCTACTTTAGATGATACCTCCCGCGAAAGTTTGTAAGGTTTGCAGGTATTTTTAGATGAGGACCAAGGATAATTCTAGTTTCTAAATTTTAAAACTTGATTTTTACCCTTTTTCTCTTTAAACTATTATTGTATTATATGTGTATTCACATTGTATTTGTACCAAATTAGCAAAATAATACCTTAAACAGTATTATTTTTTTTGTAAAAATAAGAAATTAAATCCTTTTTAGAAAAAGTTTCATGTTATAAATTATGGCATTTTCTACTTTAACTTGCGCAATAAATATTAAATATCACTATTAGTTTTATTTTATTTAGTAGGATTTGTTTAATCCAATTAATTAAAACAAAATACACGAAACAAATTATTTTATTAATACCAAGTATCAATAGTTCAGTGTAAACTATGACTGGTGCTTAAAGTATTTGAAGTGCCTGATTTTGTTAAATATACCGGCACACCTACTCGAGGGTTAACAGACTGATTTACTATAGAATCGTCCACCATTGCCACTTTTTGAGAAAAATAAAAAGTTGTAAAATCTGTACATATAACCATCAACAACATCATTTCATAGATTGTTTACAATCTGTTGTCGAATTTGTTTAGTAAAATGTGTTTGGGGGATTCTCCTGCCTTCAATTGATCCACTTTTAAAATCCTTCCCCGCATTTAATACAATTTTTCACAGTAGTAAAAGGCAGGGTAGACCCTAAAGGAACAGCCAGAATGCATACTTAAATCTAACCCGAAAATCGAAACGACATTTTCAAAAATACTAAAGGAAACATCCTTACAAATTTTGTGGTAAACATAAGTCATATTCAGAATAGCATTCCCCCCTACCATTCACCTTGCATTTTAATATAATTTAGTTTTTTTTTAAAAAGAGCTGAATTTCATGTCTATAATCTGTAGAACAAAAGTCTTTCCAGGTCTTTTTCCTTTCATAAACAAATGGGGTGGTCATTTTAGAATAAAACAATATAGTCTTTATTTCTTGCAAATGTCAAATAATCTTTTTTTTGTAGAATATCAAAATAACTAAAGTTGATGTAAAACATGTAATGATAGATAAGTTAATAAATTGCCATGTTTTTCTTTTTTTACACATTTATATAGTCTTGTGATAAACTTCTAACATCATACCCACTTGATCACACTTGGCAAATATTTGATTGAAATTGTTATAACTGGGCATCGTAACTTGTAATAAATGTTTTAGTTCGGGTTGCTACCTTTTAATCATATTAACATTTCACTGTGCCTCCTTATCCTATATGATAAATATCTCATTGTAGTTAATATGCTGTAGGGCGTTCTTGAATTCTGTAAACTCTAAATTATCTGGTTGAACCTTGTGTGCAACTGGCATGCTTTTGTAGATCCTCATGTGGAAACTTTTATAGTAGCTACTTGTCAGACATCGTTTGGAGGGCTTTATAGGAGCTACTTGTCTGACCCTGTGTGGAGGGCTTTATAGGAGCTACTTGTCTGACCCTGTGTGGAGGGTGTTATAGGAGCTACTGTGCAACCTTATATGGAGGGCTTTATAGAAGGTAATTGTCTAACCTCATGTGGAGGGCTTTACAGGAGCTACTTGTCTGACCTCATGTGGAGGGCGTTACAGGAGCTACTTGTCTGACCTCATGTGGAGGGCGTTACAGGAGCTACTTGTCTGGCCTCATGTGGAGGGCTTTATAGGAGCTACTTGTCTAACCTCAGGTGGAGGGTGTTACAGGAGCTACTTGTCTAACCTCATGTGGAGGGTGTTACAGGAGCTACTGGTCCCTCCTCATGTGGAGGGCTTTACAGGAGCTACTTGTCTAACCTCATGTGGAGGGCTTTACAGGAGGTACTTGTCCGGCCTCATGTGGAAGGCTTTATAGGACTTGTCCGACCTCGTTTAGAGGGCTTTATAGGAGCTATTTGTCCGACCTCACATGGAGGGTTTTTTGAAGGACTTTATAGGAGCTACATGTCTAGCCCCGTGTGGACGGCTTTATAGGAGCTACTTGTCTAACCTAATGTGGAGGGCTTTATTGGAGCTACTTGTCTGACCTCGTTTGGATGGCTTTATAGGAGCTACTTGTCTAACTTCGTTTGGAGGGCTTTATAGGAGCTACTTGTCTAACCTCGTTTGGAGGGCTTTATAGGAGCTACTTGTCTAACCTCGTTTGGAGGGCTTTATAGGAGCTACTTGTTTAACCTTGTTTGGATGGCTTTATAGGAGCTACTTGTCTAACCTCGTTTGGATGGCTTTATAGGAGCTACTTGTCTAACCTAATGTGGAGGGCTTTATTGGAGCTACCTGTCTGACCTCGTTTGGATGGCTTTTTAGGAGCTACTTGTCTGACCTCGTTTGGATGACTTTATAGGAGCTACTTGTCTTACCTTATGTGGAGGGCTGTATAAGAGCTATTTGGGTAACCTCATGTAGATCTAATTTTGGAAAAAGGGATGGGGGAAAATGCACTGCATCTGTACAGATAAATTATTTTTCAATATATATAATAAATAAAACATATCAGATTCAAAGGACGTTGGTGTGAAAGGGTGTCAGAATTTCCTTCTATATAATACACGGTTTGTGAATAGTTCTTTGATTTGATATTAAACGTTGGTTAAGTATTTTTTTAAACCCTTGAGTTATATACATTCTGGATAACTTTTTCCCTACATATAAACAAACAATACTTATTAATATGTTTATACTTTTTCTTTTCAAAAGAAAACTTTCTCAAATGACCACCCTCTGTTTTCCCGGCCCTTTTACAACTTATATTTTTTATTTTTAACAAGATGTAATTTTATTGTATTTGTTTTCAGCAATACTACTGTTGGCCTTCACAACACAGTCATTGGTCCATTGTCCATCTTGAACTTAACAAGCTAAGAACGGTTTTTACGTCTCATATTGGTGTCAACACTGCATCAAATTACCCCGATGACATCCCTAGCAGTTTTAAAGTCAGCATAGATTTTCAAGGTGATCCTAGTTGATAAGGATATTGGAGATTTAAATATAGTTAAGTCATTGTTTTGTGTAAAATAAAGTAGACACTTTCACATTCCTTGGAGTGTTGTTAGTAATAATTTTTTGTATCATGATTATGTTTAGGTTGTCATTTTTTCAAATTGTTTTTGTAAATGTGTCATTATTAGTTACTAAATTCTAAAGTTCATGAAAAAAAAGAGTGTAGCCTTAATATACACAAAAAAGTATCTGAGTGTTGTCTTCAATATTGGATTTACTTTGTACAACGAATCCAAGCAATGTAGATAATTCTCAATAATAATGGCTCATTACTTTGTTGCTTGAGCACACAAAATAATATTATTAAATGTTTGTATGAAATAAAACTTTTGTAACTTTGAAGAAATACGTGTTTTAATATTTGACACAATCTCTTCCGGTACAGCTTCAAATTTGGAGCTCCTATTGTGTGAGGTCATCACGGATTTCTGCCTTAAAAGGTATGTGGGAAGCCTAATTTTTGGTTGAAAGAGTGATTCAATGTTTTCAGATTTATCGGTCAATTAAAACAAACCTGTATAGTTAATTAAAAACACTTTGAGCTTGTGAAATATTATTGTATAATTATCTTTATTACATTAACTAACCACCTTAAGTCTGAATATAAGATATCTTGTAGCACATAGTTTTGTGTTCAATATTTGTGATGATTAAACCTTTTTCTCAGACCATTTTTAAGCTTAACTTCAGTCATGGCACGAAAAGAAAAACATACTTATGAAATATTGTTATCTACAAATGACAGTTGATCCTTTATTAATTATTGTTTTGATTGTAATACAATCTGGTGCCTTTAGAGATTTTCATATTTTCTCACAAGACTCAAGAAGATCATTAAATATGTTTTCTGATGCAAGAACTAGTTATAAAGTCACTGAATCTATCTGTTTAAAATCGAAACAAAATAAATACAACCTTAATTTTTCAGAACTTTAGATAGTTTTTATTTTGTGTTTAACATTATGGTTTTCTTTGAACCTTCATTTTATTTTTCACATTCTCTTTTATTAAGATTTTAGGCAGTCCCCACAATCATATTGCACTGTAGTTAACTGAAAACCATGAAAATAAATCAATAAAATTATGTTACAATATGTCTTAACACCTTTGCTCATTCGGTGGTGCATCTACTTATCGATCTAATAGTCTTTGCTTTGATCCCAGACAGACTTGGACTATTTATTGTGAATTTAGGTTTATACTTTTTTTTTTACTGAAACACTGTACAAGTTCTAGCTACTCTGCTTGTTCTGAAATCAAGATAACTTGCTAATAGGTGGCTACACTTGCAATATACCGTATAGTACATGTTGACACACAATCCCTGATAATACGATGAGAGAAAGTTCTTTTCTCTCTTTGATTTGGCACGATTCTATCCCTTAATTATAACTTAGAAGGTAAAGCCAGAAAATATTAAGTTGATTTTGTCCACATTGATACTGTCTTGTCGATGTCCAACTCTTATGCTCACTTTACTTTGCCTGTCTTTTCCCAATGTGAAAAATTAAATAAATGTCATACATTGGTATGCACCGGTAGACTAGTTACAACCACTAAGATAGTTATGCTCCTGTTATAATACAACACTTTGTTTATGATTCAATGTACAATATCTTAAACATAATCATTTTAACTGTCTAAAGCCAACAGTCTTAAGGGCAACACTGATTTCTGTTTTCTTTACTATTATGTAGGCTTTGTATGTGTTTCAAAACATTAAACTTTTGTAAATTACCTGAGAAAACATTACATAATGAATTGAATGGTGATGTTTGTAAACAGTTCTTGTGTCACCTTTTTGAATGTTTCAATGTTTTTTTTCTCAGATCTTTTCATGATATTTAGTTTGTTTTTTAGGGATTAGTTCAATATTTCTATTTCAAGACACCTAAGGATAAGTCAAATGGGTATTTAAATGTATTTTGTTAAAAATGTTGACATGGTTTTAATCATGATCTTTTTTGTGCATTTTGTTTTCCTGCTTAAAAGTGTGAACACAACCCACTGGAATGTAATTAATGCATTGATGTAGTAATTATGTGTAAACACACTCAAGAAATTTGTTTACAATGGCCAAACTAAATTGATGATCATGTTAACATAGTTTAAATTCTTTCTAGATTATAACTATTCTAATTGTAAATTCAAATTAGACAAACTAGTGATCATATATAAAGATCTGATAAAAACACATTTGATTGAAAAATTACGAAGTTAATAACTACAATTAGTTTTCACCTGTAATTAACGAATATGTATATTTTTTTGTTGAGTGTAATTTTCTAGATAAATAAATTTAATCATAGGAAATATAATTTTGTGTGAGCTTATTTTATTGTTCATCTTCCTTTTTCAAGCATTTCTAAGAGCAAACAAATGAAAATAAGCGTGAACAAAATGTAAGTATTGTAAGTATGCAGGCCAATCTGAGTATTCTGGTGCAATTCCTTCAGCTTTTTGCAACAACCCTCGGCTCAGGCAATGGTAACTTGCACATCAATGGGTAGCCAAATCCAGACTACTCCTTGGTTTAAACCTCTATTTTCAACTTTAAAATAACTTTTATTATATACTTACTTAGTATTTCAATTATAGTCTTTATTAGTCTTATATATTTTTTTTCTGTTATGAATTTTTCATCAATCTATCTATTCAAGCCAAACTGTCGCATCACTTTGACAACACTGCAAGCTTTCACTTATTTTTCAAATTCTTTAAGCATTTAGTATCATTTACCTTTCTTATGTTTACTACATAATATGTATGTGTGTGTATATGAAAAAGGAATAATTACAAAAATCTAAAAGAGATGTTTAAATGGGAAAGTGTAAAAAATTGGAAGTTTAAAGAAAGGAAGGGCAAAATGTTTTCGTCCGTATCTAGGCGTAATCTAGCCTTTCAGTTTGACTTCCTTCACTATCACTTACACATTAATGTATAGTGTTTATACACACTCTTATTTAAAATTCATGTAATTACACTAAAATTGTAAAGGAGAGAATACTAAAAAGAATTATGCTGATGAAGTATGTAGAAGGACTGCAAGAGAGACCAAGAAAGAGGTGGGAGTAACAGATAATAGAAAGTGTCCAAGTGAGAGGAGAAAAATGGAAGCATATTAATAAACTGACCTGGTCACAAGCTTGGGACAGTTGTGATCAAAACTTGCTCTATCTGATTTAGTAAACTAATGTAGTCATTTTAAAAGTTGTTTTCAACTACACTAAATATACTTGCAAAGTGTTTATTTGGTCCTAATGGTTATAAAAGCCTATAATATGTTTAACTAATCATGGCAGCTGATCAAGCTATGCATTCAAAGGTATTTTTTAATATTTTTAGTTACTATAAAAAATTAGTACCCCCTTTGAATATGTAATTTTTTATTATTTCTATTATGCTTGAGAGTTGACCTCAGTGGTCTTGGGGTAAAGTGCTTGCCTCAGGATCTGATGTTTGTTGGTTTAAATCCAGCCAGGGTCAACAGATTTTTCTTAAACGATAAAAATGTGTACTTCCTTCGGGGTGAAGTAAACCTGTCAGTCCTATGTTGGTTGTAGTATGTAAAAGAAGCCTGAAAGTTATGTGATAATACTTTTCCTGGCAAAATTGGAATGCCCTTTTGCTCTTGTTCAGAGACGTAGAAATTCTTGTATGCGGAAATAATCAGTTCAGAATAAATAAATATCTTAACTAAATAAAAATATGCTTGGGCAAGATTTCAATGAGCTACTATCTACTTGCCACTCTGAAATAACAAAAAGACTATAACATTACAATGTTCTTATTACCTCAGTGGTAGAAATAAATTGATTTAACTTTTTTTTAAATAATTCAAATTTTGAGAAAAAAAATAAGTTTGAAAAGTCGACTTTCTCTCAGTAACAACAAAGCCAGACTTTTCCACTCATATTGATAGTTGATTGGACTAGACAATGGGTTAATATCAACCAACCACCACAAATATTGCCGCTGTTTGGTTCAGATAGAATGACCATTGAAGTCTTTAAATTGACCACACAATTTTTTTTTCCCTCACACTTCCTAGATTATGGCTTATGGTTGTTCTAACTTAAACCCAAATGTCTAAAGCTATTATTTCCTTAACACAGCCTAGCTCAAAAACATTAATTTCAAATGTCTCCCATTTACATACATTTTTAGGTGCCTTAAGACACAACACTTTATTATTTTATGAGACTGTCCACAGCACAGTACCTTTGGTGCGTCCATTCAACCATTAGGTGGAATGGGGGATGAACACATGTTAAGATCATGTTATTTTCCGTACACGGCTGCTCTTGCGGTCACAGCGCCCCACTTGAATAATACGGTGTCATGGCCTTGTTTGGTCGCGGTAGAGCATGCAAGTTTATACAGGTCTTCACACAGTGCAGGTTTTTATCCACGTTCATCTGGCTGCCTCACTTTTAAGTCCTGTATCGAATGCTAACTGCAAGTCAGGTGGGAATTGTACTAGATATGGAAAAGTATAAAATTGACGAAGTTCTTTTATCACTAGTTCAAGAACAATCTGTTTAATGGGACAAAAGTCTTGAAGATTATGAATCCCAGAACCTGACTACATCCACTTGGAAGGAAGTGTGTTGCATACTGCATGATAAATTTGAAGTTCTAAATGATAAAGAAAGAAATGAATTCAGTAAGTACAAAGTTTAAGTACATTATAACACACAAGCGTTATGTATCCAATTGCAATGCACTTTCACTGGGCTGTTACCACGCTATTCCTGTTTGATATTTAAAAAATATGTGTTTCTGTAGGTGTTTAATAATTATGTATTAAACCTTTTTTATAGTTATTTAACTCCTTTTCCCCCTCTCCCCCATACTTTTAAGACTTCCTGTCCCAAAACACCTGTAACGTTCTTTTCCCTCTCACTCCTATCAATCTTGTCTAGTTATCTACTTTTGACTGCATAAAAAAGACCATTTATCTATACTAATATTATAAAGAGGAAAGATTTGATTTTTTGTTTGTAATTGATAAACTCAAAAACTACTGGACCGATTTAAAAAATTCTTTCACCAATATAAAGCTACATTATCAGCGAGTAACATAGGCTATATTTTATTTTGAAAATTTAATTTATTCCTCATAAAAATGTCGATAGTATATTATATAGTCGTTGGAAAAAAAAGTTGTTGAAGGGAAAGTGGGGTTGGTGAAGGG
>CABFVZ010000711.1:0-36541 GCA_902151445.1 Timema monikensis | reverse complement strand
CCCCCCCCACCTTCCCCACCACCAGCATTGCGCCTTATAACCTGTTCAGGCCTATACGCTTATGACTAATCACACTAATGGTTTTAGGAACTAGGGAGGTTATATTTATAAGAGTGTACCCACATTTGTATGGAGGTAGAGTGTAAAACCACCATCAGAGCAGCCGACCAAGATTTGACCCGAGTTCTCCCTGTCATTGGCAGTCTAGTCTACTGCAAGAGTAGCTTATTAGACCATGCGGCCACTGAAATGGGTGGGTATTTGATGTATTAATTTTTAACAGCAATTAGGATATTTCTTAAAGCTCTCTAATCAAAATATTATAGCTAAACATTTTTTCTACGGTTGACGGATTTCTTAACCACAACAAGTAGAAACTGCAATTGCATGCAGTCTAAGGTGCTAGGCTCACAATATACAGGATTTCAGGTGAAGGGGAGGTTGAGATTCTAATTTTGATCAGGTGATTTAGCACTGATTTCCCCATCTGTTATTCATGCTAATGCAGTTGCATTTAAAATAAATTATCTTCTTCATCCCAGCTCTATGGATTAAGCTTAGTTAGTACTAAATCATACAATGAGAACACCCTTTTTAAATAGGTGTGTCTTTTTTTAATAACTCATCCTAACATTTACCCAGATTTTAGCGTGAATACTTTGCCACTAGTGACTACACCACTTTCATTTTCTACCATCAATTTAATATGTGCTTTAAACTTATGTAAAAAAAATACTAAATCGTTTTATATTAAGGCTATGATAGGAAATAACAATGCAAATATTTTATTCATATTCAATTTCAACTCGGGTTGTTTATTAAGATTACATGACATTAGTAACTCACTTAGACATAGTCTATACATGTTTAGCCATATTGTGTTCTAAACCATTGAACTAATAGCTTTGTTTCTTTCTACATGCTGGTGAATCATCACTTGTTTCACTTCAGAGACAGGCTGATATATATATATTTTTTAATATTTTCGAATCGGCAAACTTGGAAGCCTGATACCATTTTCATAACAGATTTTTTAAAATATATTTAAATATAATTAATCATATTCATTTACTAAGAGAGTCCAATAATTAACCTCAGTAATTTAGTTTAAATGCAACATTCTGAAATAAATAGAAAGCTATTCTGTAACAGTGTAATTTTCTTTAATACAAGATATGATCTATCTACTCAAAGAAAGTGTGGTTTAGTACCAAAATGTAAATAAGGAATTAAATTTATCCTCGGTCCCTTTTTTTATTCATATTTTTAGCTTTGCTAAGATTTTTTCACCAACATTTATTTTTATTTGATACTAAGAATGAAAGTTGTTTTGCAATTTTTTTTGTTTCTCATAATTAAAACTTTTATATCCTTCGACCAAAACGGTTAATTTTAACTAAATGAAACCTATGTACCAGTAACACATAAAAGTACATGATTATTGAGGCTCTTAATTTAATTATTATTAATAGGAGAGTCAATTTAATACCAGAGTGTTTGACTATTCGAATGTCCTGAATCCTGGCAAAGTACTCAAGGTGTTTTTTCTATTAATTATCTATGTAAATGTTGCTGCATTTTGTCTAATTTATACTCTTCAATTCCATTTGAATTGTTAAACAAATCACTATATTAATCTAAAATAAAACAAAGTTTTTAATTTCTATTCCTTGGTGTTAATACATCACACTGCAGTTTGTTGGTCAAATAATAGTTTACAGGCATCCAAGTTACACAATTCTGAATGTCGGCATGAATTATTGTATTCAAGAATAATTAGGTTCTAAATGGCTAAGTTAGTTTGAGAAGAGGCTCATTACATTAGTTAGACAAGGCACAGGTGGATTACGCTACGAAGATGACATCTTCAAAGCACTAGAATCTAAAACCTTGTAATAACACCTTGCAAAGGCTTTTTGAAAAAAAAAAAGAAGGGGGGTTTGTCGTCGTTTTCAAGGTACAAATCAAACTTTCTTGATTTCCTAACCGTTTGTTTTTTAGTTTAAGCTGAAGAAGAAGTTTTATTGTAATAAGCACACTAGAAATTAAGACTTGTCTAAAAGAGTTGTTATTGTTTCATTTAATTTTGATGAATATAGTTATTCAGTGGTTTGTTTATCTCATAAAATTATGCAATGGGATATGTGACAAATTAAAATACTCATTTATGTTTGTATTGAAAATTCTTTCAATAAATAATATGGAAAACTGCAATATGTTATGACACCTGGTTCAAGAAAAATTACTTAAATAAGCTACTCTTTATAACATTAGGAATGTTTGAAACTTCAAAATGTCAAAGCCGAATCTCCTTTGCTTCAAATTTGACACCTACAGAAATCTTCACATTTTGAAGAAAGAATAAAATTTCTATATTTATACACCTTTCTCTTTATATAAAATAATTTTAAAAATTAGTGCTATGTGACAACAAAAACCTCATCTTCAACTTTGACTTTTCTTTGCATGTCTCAAGCCTTGCTTCACATTTAGAAGATACCTTCCTTCACATACCCCTAGTTAGTTTTTGTTTTATTAATTTTATATTTATTTGAAAGATAAGAATTAAACAAACAGGACATACAATCATACCTTTGCAAAATCTCGTCACAAGGATATATATGCAAATAACATCATAAAACAAATATGGCAAATATTTTAACTAACACGACAGTAAGGCCTACTTCTTGTAGCAGCCTTGTAATTCGGTGAAGAGCTCTAATATGGATAGCCAGGGCCTGAACTTTGATGACCTGAAAAGTTTAATAAAAACAACTTATAAAATGAAATTAAATATTAGAAAAAAATTAAATAAAACTCATAATAAATACACATGACTAAATAAAACGTGCACTTTCACAAATTTTATTATATATATAAAACAATGAAACTCGTTAAACAACAAACTCTCGCATTTTGCTGAATATATTATTGATGTACGAATGTCTACTACAGAATTAATCCACTCCCAACGCAACTTTTTCCAGCTAGTTGAAGTGTCTCACAAGAAATATGTATTTTCCAACCATACAAGCAAAGAGTGTGTAAAGTTTATTACCTACACCATCTTCTCATTCCGACAATTGTGTGTTGTAACACTTTTTGTATTCATGCATTTGTATCATTCTAAGGACTAGCCTTAGTACCCCTAACCATCTGTACTCGTGTTCCTTAATTGTAAGCAAATTAGCCCTGCTATTGTGCTAATAATAATTATCTGACTCCTAATACGCTGATAAGATGACTCGGCTATATTATATTTTCTATCATTATGCCGGGGAGGCTGATATACAGTGGAGCAAGCTACTTCCATTTCCCCAGATGTATAAAACTACTATGTCAAGGCCTCCTTTCATGGGCCGACTCCATGGTTACCTTGGACGCAATATTTTGAGGCTGGACTGCACTATGGCTGTCTTCATGACTAGATATAATTAGTTGCGCAATAGTGGGTGCTTAGTTGGCTGACTCAACCATTTCCATGACAACATACGATGCTATCCATCTGAGCGATCTGCAAGTAGCGCATGTGGCAATTCTCAACAGCCGACGTTGAAGGGATATCTGAGTTGTCCGACTAGCAACAAGTACAATTGGCTAAGAAGACGTGTGTTAGACATAGACCCCCTCGCTCCTGCCCGTCTTGTACCTTATTCCTTCTCGGGCTCTTCTTTTGATATACGTTGTCGAGTACATTCTACTTAAACGGATCTCTACTCATATGGCTCTCATGAGCGGCTATTGTGTTCTAGTATTACTTGTGTCAATGTTTTATATCACCGGAGGTTACTTTGGGTGGATTTTTAACTCATACAAGCATTGCCATTTTGAGTTCAATTTATATTTGGAGATTCAGTAATGTTTCCGTTATTTAATTTACTTTGTTTAATCATCAGGGTAGGCAAACATAAATTTTAATTTCATTTATTTTTGTAAGATAGTACCCAATTTTTAGTAATTAAGTAATTGATTACCTTGCTAATGAAAGAGTTGCTTTAAGTATGTTTTTGGGGATTCTTCTAGTCTTTGATTAATTGCTATAGGTTTGCTATCAATAGCGAACCTAAATCGTTTTTTTTAGACTCTTAAAGTTGTGTTATCTGTGGGTTAACTGGGATACGCTGGTGCTATCAGACCTTTTCTTTATCCGATTTTTTTACTTGCAATGCCAAGTATCAAACTGTTGTATGTTGCACATAACATTCAAAACACAAGGCCTTTTATAGTTATCTGTGTAAAATAAAATGCTTACTATATTTCATGTTTGCCTCTTGATTTTTGTTAGTTTTTTTCTATTTTGTTTCATTATACTACCAGGTCCTTTAAGTAGAAGATATGTTACTTACTCTATGACGTTAGGAACTGGAAATTTCATTGCTGCACTCACAAAAGTACTCCACATCCCTATCTTAACCCAGTTCTATCCAGTCCACCTCACTACACCCTTTCTCATTTATGGTCCATTCAAATGTTATCCTCCCATCTGTGCTTAGGTAATCCCAATGATTTGTCAATCAATTTGTCAATAAATGCCCTGAACACGGCTCTAGATTCTTCTGTTTGGTAAAAACAAAAAACAATTAACATATCATCAAAATCCAGGCCTTATTGATAACACTAACAATAATATCTATTGGACATTAGATTTACACATTGAACTATAACATTTATACTGGAGAAGAAACAAAGGAGGTGAAGGTTAGACGAGCTCTTTTTTTTTAAATATAATATTCGCTTGAATTATCGTATATTTTGAAATTATTTTATATAAAATAAAAAATTTTCAATTAATATTGCATGTTTACAACATCAAAGTAATATATTAGTTTTTATAAATATTAGCTATAGTTTTAGTTGTATTTTAGAATACAATGATCACCACAGAAAAAATATATTGTAATTTATTTAATCAAAGCTTATTTTTACTATCAGTTGTAAATAATTTAAAAATTGTGTTGATCGTGTGTGAAACTAAAATTAGTGATATTTTTGATGGGCTGACAATTTGTCTTAAAGTAATCCTAAAAGTTCTTAATCTGTAATATAGCTATATATTAATCACAGTGACATAGCCCAGGGGAGAGGGGATACAAGGTGTCCCTACATCCCGCCCTCAAGGACTCCGCTCACTGGCGCCAGCTTAAACTTAAACAGATACTTAGCCTGTTCTTATTATATTTTGAATTTTTACTTATGTTCTTTGTGGTTTTTTTTTAGTTTGATTAAATAATATTTTTGGATATTTTTTTAAATACAATATTTTGGCTTGAAAATATTCCATAACTGTAAGTCTCTCAATATCATGTTTGAATTAAGTGAGCCATGATCTAACACAATTTCAATGTTTACTTGCACTGGGAGGTAAGGAGGTTTGGTAGTGAGGGATATTTGTACAATAGGGATGGTTGTGTAAGAGGGGGGGGGGGCGGGGTGTACTATCAGGCCGATGAATGGGGGAAAAAGAAACTTTACTTGGGTCCCCCCCCTCTCCACCCCTCCTATCCAGATATGAAATCCTAGCTACATCACTGATTAATTACTGCCTTAGCGCTTGGTACACTCAAAGATACATAGAAAAAGAATAAATATTTTTTTAAAACCAACTTTTGATGAACTTTTTTTTTTTAAACTTGATGCTAAATATAGATATCTTTTGTTTATTTAATTTTAACTGTTTTAAGACAAGTATTTTTACAGTTTTTACAACAAAATTTGTTTTGGATACAATTCAAAGATAGGTTAAATAGATGTATTAAGTTTGATTTTATAAATCTCAACAGTTTTTGAATATTTTCCATGGGCGTCGTGGAACTTAATGATACCTATTCCTCTCTCTCTTTTTTTTTAGCATTGCGTCTTACTACCCCTTGGGGCTATAATCTTATATACTAATAAAACCAATGATTTTGAAGATAAGAAAAGTTTTATTTAGAGTAAATGTACCCACATTTGTGTAGAGAGCGAAAGTGAGAAAGAGAGTGGTAAAACCAACCTCAGTACACGTAATCGAAATTTGAACCTTGATCTCTCAGTCAATGGCAGTCTAGTATATTTCAATAATAGCACCTTAGATCATGTGGCCACCAAAGTGGGTTCTTTTTCTCTTCATAATGCCTTTATGCTTAGGACACGTTCAAAAACTGTTGATAAGATTATATGTAGCAAATAAAACTAAATATATCACTGTTAACTATGTAAGTTACATCTATTTATTTTGTGATTTTTTTTTTATAAATCAGCATAAATTACTGTCCTAACTGATATCTTTTATTCCACCCTAGCAATAAGATAAAGAACTTTCACTGAGATGGCCATTTCACATATATGTCTGTTTGGTGAATATTAAAAAGAATAAAAAAAAGTCGTTAAACCTTCACCTGTCCCATCTTTTTCTTTTATGAAAATATATCACAGACAGATTTAGCACACTAGAAGTGGGATATCTACTACACAAGTCAAACTTCCTTCTGATTAACAGTCAATTCAATAAAAATAATGATTTAGAAGGTTGTTTGTAAACTGTTCTCCTAAAAATAGGATTTTGGATCTCAATTAAATTATTCAAAAAAATGATGGAAAGCTCATCCATCTTAAAAATATTTTTATATTTATATTAGTACTATTCGTTGATAAAATAAGACAACATTTTCGAACACTTTACAAAGAACCTTCTTTTTTAAAAAAAAACATAACTAAACTGATTTAAAACTTGCCGAACACTCATTACTAGAAAACCACCTACTCTGCAACAAAGGTCTTGCTTTAAAATATATGGCAGAATCTCAACACACTTAGCTCACAAGATTGAATAAAATTCGCTCCAGTGAGAAAAAAAACAAGATCCTTTACACTAGCTTGAAATAATTGATCTATTATTCAAAACTCTCCAACAAAATGTTAATTTTTTTTTCCTAACATCTTCTCACAACAGCTATTTGATCTAATTCATTACTAACTGTCTGAACAGGTTTCTGATCAGCATAAAGGCCTAGACTCACACTGTAATTGGTCAAAGATTTTTTTTTTAGTACCCAACAGGGCTATACAAATTTAATCACACAAATAGGCTAGAGTTTAAATGAAATGTATCCACATTTTATGAAGGGAAAGTGGGAAACCATTTAGGAAAAAGCATCTTTAGTACACTTGGCTAGGGCTAAATTCTCGACGTATGCACTGGTGCTGGTCTGTTCATAATTGATGAAGAACTCGTCTGTGTGAGCTTTTCACGGGTGATTTTATGTTCCGTAATCTCCCCATAGTTGTTCAGCTTATAAAATTACATTTCCTTGACGTTTTATTCCTACCACTTACAAATATATTTTGATACTAAATTGGCATTGCCTTCTTCGCCAAACCCCATATTTACCCTGTTTTACAGCTTTTTCCTCCCTCTTATATCTATCTATATTAACACACCTTTCTGACTATGCAGATCAGCTTAACCCTTTACCTCTGAGGTTACCATAAACTTCCCAAGCACAGTAAAATATAAACACATTTTAAAAACTACTAAGTCAAATCACACTTTTCAAATATCAATTACATTTGTTCTAATTATTTAATTTAAATAGACTGACAGACTGTTTCACAATAAATAAAAATAGGATTTAAAAGTGAAATGCAATCAGTTTAATAATAAGAAATAAGAGATGCCATTCTATTGCTATATTTTTGGCAAAAATATTTACTACAAAGAGTTATTAATAACATCCCCAGGTAATACGAAGAATGAAGAACGTATTTTAAGTACTTTGCATTTAAGTTACATTTTTAAAGATATAATAATTTTTTTATACATGAGGCACAAAATACTTAGGTTTTTATCAAGTTATGGACATTTAAGCGCTTTGAAAAAGCTATGTAATAAAATTTAAAATTATTTTTTGATGCAATATTTATATAATTTAAATAAAAATTTATCACTTAATTTCAAGAGACTTCTCTTTGTTCAATTTAAATTATATCATCCTTATTCATTTGTATATTTTTATTTAATTTTAAATAATAATGTGCATTTACTTTCTTAAAGTTTAAATTTTTTTCACGTTCCCAATTATTATTTTAATAGCTTTTAAAAGGTCATAATTTCATAGGTACTGTACAAAATTTTAATGTAAAAAATTAATATAAAAAACTAAGGGATATAAAATAATAGGACTTTAAAATCTAACTCATAAATAATGTTAGCCCATGAGATTATTTAATGCACTAAATGGGGTCTGAGTTTGATATTCTTAAGAGATTGCAATAGATTGTGATGAAATCAAACAAAAATCGAAAAATTGCTTCAGCCTTTTTGGTTTTCTCAACAGTGATTTAAGGTAGATCTAGCTACAGTTTCAATTTTACTTACTTTCTCTATGGCACTAGGAACTCAATAGTTCATTGCTGCACTTACGAAAGTACGCCACCTATCCTTATCTTGAACTAATTATAGCAAGTCTACCTCATTACACCCTATCTCTTTCAGGTCCATTCTAATGCTAACCTCCCATCTGAGTCTGGTTATTCCCAATGGTCTCTTCTCAATGGATTTGCCAGTCAGTAACATGAACATGGTTCTAGATTCTCCCATTCATGCTGCGTGTCCCTGCTCACTGTAATCTTCAAGATTTGACTAACCTAACAATGTGTTGTGATAATAACAGGGTATGTAACTCATAATTCTGAAACCTCTTCCACTCGTCAGTAGCTTCATCCCTTTTGGGACGAAATATCTTCCTAAGAACCTTGTTTTCAAGCACACTAATTTTTTTTTCAACATTTGTAGTAAAATACTAGATCTCACACCCATAGAGAATAACCAGTAAAATTGTTGTTGTAAATTCTGAGTTTTACATTCCTTGAAAATAGACGCGATTACAACAAATTTAGTAAACACATGTCTAACAACAGTTTCAATAGGAAGTTTATTTTCCCCTTACTAGAACATATATGTACTTCAAGTTTTGGCCTCTTAGGGGTGTCAAGACTCATTCATTTAAAACAATTGAAATTATATTATAACTAATTTCAAACAACCTTGTTTAGTTAAGATTTGTGTTTTGCTTTACTTTAAAAAATATATTTCGTTAACTGGCTGTTTATTTTATTTTAAATAATGTGTATAAAAATTATTCAGAAAGAGGTTTGACTTGAGTGTTAGTTGGTAATAATGGCACACAGAGAAAGGCATTCATAGAAAGATTGTCACAATACAAGAAAAGTGAAAGTTAGTATAGATGCCTACGTTTGTAGTATCAAACACATTTTAACAATTTTATTTTTTTGTAAAAAGGGAATAAGTTTTAAAAATAAACATTTGTTGTGGTCCATCTTTCGATAAATACTTAGACAAGGAAAATCATTCTTTTTTTTCACATTAGTCTTTTTTTCTTTACTATTTAAACATTTTCATATTATGTTCACACAACATACTTTGGCTGCTTAAGATTTTGGTAAAGTTAAGAGTAATTTATAATTAATTAAGTAATGTTAAATCATATTTGTTCAAAGTTCTACCACTGCATTTTAGTTTCTTTTGTTGTTCTTAATACATAGGAAACACTTGATAGTTTGGTATTAACTTGATTTACAATGGTGTATTTTTCTTTTTATTTTATTTGAAATCACACAATATAAGATAAAACCTCTTTGCACCTACTTTAATAATATTAATGGCAGGCAGAGAAACAGTGTTCTGGTATTATATTAATTTAAGATTTTGTTAAAAATTAATACACATTTTTTGGATCATAAAAAATATTTACCAATGATTACATGATTTACATGATTAATTTTGCTTGAATGGCCATTATTTAAACATGCATATAATTAATATTCAAAGTTTTTTCTTTTTATTGTACTACTCTTGTTCTTTTTGTTTTGATATGTTTGAACTTTTTTTTATAAATTTACAGTCATATCCACATAAATTAATTTTATTTTGATAAATTTTATGTATACTCTTTTAATATTAGAAGTTTAATTTTTAATTCTCTTTTTTAGAGTTCCTTTGGCTGTTTAGTAGGATAAAATTAAGCAAAAATTTTGAATTATTGTTATTAAATATTCTCCTTTACCTCCACAGACAGACATTTAAATTATGAACGTTTGTAAAATACATTAATAATGGGACATTGAAAAAAAAGTTTGATGCTATTGTTAGTTTATAAAACTAATTTTAAGACATAATTTAGTCTAGAAAAATGTTGTAAATTCATTTTTATATTTAATTTTTTTTTTTTTAGATTCAGGAAATGTAATTTTGAAAGCTATTTTAACTGTAATTTACATCACAACTATTTATTTTATAAAAACAAAATAAAAAAAGTATTGTGATATGGTTTAATAATAATATACATTTAACTAAATTCACAGATTTTACTTTTTAATAAAGCTTTTAGTACTGGTACTTGTATTATAGATCCTAATTAATTGAAGCTAGTTGGACAACTAACTCAGCTTTGTACTAGCCCCAATTGATTCTTCAATCATTAATTAGAGATCTCATTAAAAAAACATTAATAAGAATTTAGGAATTGAATTATGATTTTAATATAAATTTTTAATTACCCACTTTGGTGGCCGCATGGTCTAACATGCTACGCTTGTGTTTGGCTAGACTGCTGAAGACGGGAATACTGGGGTTTGATCTCGGTCAGGTTCATTGAGGGGGGTTCTTCCTAAATGGTTTTTAAACCTTCTTCCACGCAAATGTGGGTGTACTTCGTCTAAATTAAACCTCCACAATTTCCGAAACATTATTGTAACTAGTACATAGGTGTATAACCCGAACAAATAGTAAGACACAATACTAAATTAATAGGAATTTTTCTTCTGTGATAAGAGGGTGCCAACTGCTTATTTTACTATAAATTCTAATCAGTTAAATTTTACACATTAAATCGGTATATAACTCTTTTGACTGTTACTGTGTTGTTGAAAACAAGGCATTAGAATTTGATTACAGCCCAATTTTCATAGGAAGGCTCTTATCTGATATCTAGAAACAAAAATAATTCAGCTCTATAAATATGTCAAGTCATCGATCAGTTGCAGTTGTTATTTTTGGTAGCTACTATAAATACCTATAAAATAACACTAATAAATAGTAACATTTTATCAATTATGGCTGCAAAAAATATGTTTGTATTTTATTACCTCTAAGTTTTTTTGCTGTTAAATGGTTCATTCTTTAGTTAAATTTGCAAATATATATTCATTGATATAGTGTCAATCTACTGTGAATACTCTCATCTGCAAAATTTGACAAAAGAAAAACTCTCTTGGCAACATGTTTTAGAAGTACCCAATGACATACCGATAATGTAATTCTTAAAAGGTTTTATGTCTTATGTGTCTGTTATTTAAAAGAAGTTCTTTATGTATAATTTAGAGTGAATATTACATTTTAAAAGAAGGATATAATTATAAATGAGCTATTGTAGAGTTAAGCTATATTAATAAAATTAGTAGTTTGTTTGTCTGTTTTGAGCATTGCACAATATCTCCACACACACAGAAGTCTGAAATTTTAAAATTTTGATGATAATTTTTAAAATCAATTACAAATAGGCACAGAAGCAAAGAAATGTTAGTAAAATGATTAGTTTGTATGCCCGTCCTGAGTATCCATGATATCTATCACATTCAGAGATCTTACATTTAAAAAATTAGTATCCCCTGTTCCTAAGCAGAAATTTTAAAATTTAAAGTTACTTTCTACATACAATCTTCAAGCTTCAAGCTAAACACATATATCATGGGCAACTAATCATCAATAATTAAAACTCGTGGATATTGGCAAACTGGTTCTTATTGCTTGCATTACATTTTTAAAGGCTTGTTTAGTTTTTCACATTTTATTTTAATCTTTGGAATTTTTTTTTAAGATAAAACATATTTTAAACAATGTGGCTTAAAAATGTCTAAGAAACAAATTATTTGGTAGCCAGATCAGAGATGTGTGTGTGTTGATAGAGATGAATAATATTACAATATTATATTACCATCAAGAATTTTATAAGGTAAAATTTAAATGTTGCCAATCATAATTCATGGAGTATTTATAATCACGTGTGCCGAATGGATTTGGTGGTATTTGCTTTAAATTCAAGAGAAAGCCTATTGACACTATACATATATTAATGTGTCAAAAAAAGCATCTACTATTATACAATTATAGTCTGCCATTCGGCTTCCAGTGATTTTTAAAACCATCTCAGAAATAAATAATGAGTTCTACAATAAACCAAAAAACAATAACAGAATTCAAGTTTCCCCGCTCTATTTTCCTTGCCATTTATCAATCAGCTCTAGACACAAATGTTTTACACAAATAAATATATAGTTTCCTTTGAAATGTCATACTAATGTTCTGACAACAGAATTAGTTATTTTTCTATTGTGTTTTATCAGATTAGCTCTTGATGTTAGGGTAAAACAGATTATTTTTATGCTACTTGACATTATTATGTTTTATATATTTTTTTAGACTATGGAGCAAAACAGATCACAATGAAAAAACCACCTCTAATAGCCAACATAGTTTAAATAACAGGAAAATAATTTTTTCCCCTGGTAATGTATGTAGTGAGAACCAGTAAGATGAGCTCTGTCACATTATATTTAGTTTTAAGAATTCCCAAATATTTGTTCTCATCAAAGTTACTAAAAGTGGAGTTGCTTAACAATTAGTTACAATAAATATATATATAAAAAAAATCAACCATAACTATAACCGTTCATAAATATACTTCATAACATAACATCATTTTTTTCCTACCCATCAATAATTAATTAACTTTCAAACATAAATCGCTGTACATAGGGCTATGTCTATTTGAACAAAAGCCAAGTCAACCTCTTAATAAAAAATACTTTTCATTTCATAACAAAATTAATAGTAATGTTTCATTCTGTTCCTTCATTCATGATAACCCATCTCAACTGTATGTTTATTATAATGGAACAAGCCTAATTACAGGGCCGTACCCAGAAATTTAGTTTGTAGAGGGGGATCAGGCAGGTCTACCTCCATTGGCTTATCAAGTCCCCAATTTATTTAAGGGCAGGGGTGGGGATGGGGTGACTTGGTTTACCTTTTCCTCTCCCGTTTTTGAAGGAACGGAAAGTAGGGTTGGTTGGGGGTGGGGCAGATGGGGTAGAAAGGATAAAAAACCTAAATTGATTTGTCACTAATTTCCCCAAATATTTGTGGAGTTATAGGTAGGGAAGGGGTATACTACAATTGATGATCCATGGTGAATTACCCCAACAGGAGATAAGGAATCATTTTCAAAAATGAATCCTTCTTGAAGCGATACCAAGCTTTTGTAGATACTATGAATATAATAAAGACCTCATTAAATTTTTAGCTTATACATGGAGGAGGAACGAAAAACCACCATATTAACAGTAGTTTCAAAGGGGATCAAAACTTCCAAAACACTCCATCTTGGTATGGCCCCCTTTAATTATTACACATTCCTATATCTCTATCCAGTCACCGTTTAAAAAAATAACATCCCTGCTCCACAATAGGCACAGAACCAGCCTAGTTAACATTGACAAAGAGCACAGCTCCAAGATTTGTACGTCAGGATAACTAAATCTACCGTCACTCACTCAAATACCGCAATAAATACTCGTTCTGACCTTTGACCTCCTGATCACAGTTCAGACTGCTGTCCTCACCTCGCGGTACATTCACTAAACTGTCACTACAACTATCATCACAGACATCTCGCGCGCCATCGGGCGCACTGGACTCGGCCCCACTGCCCTCTTGACTCGCCTGTCTCTCGGGGACCTCTTGAGGACCTCTCCAGGAACCACTTCTCCTCCGTCGCACGGTTTGTGGTGGAGACTCTAGCTCAACAGATTGAGTGCAACTACTGACACAAGTCCTTTCAGGAACGAGTAGTTGAAGCTCTTCTGACGAACCTTCCATACTCTCCTCTTCTTCCGTCGGCACTCGGAGGATCATCTCGCGCCTCTCTTCTTCTTCCTCCTCGTCGTCGTCGTCGGAGAAAGTGGGCGTCTCCGTGGATTTGGAGGACGCCGTCTGTAGACTGGCGGTTCTGGTGGCTGCACCGTAAGGGGGCGGGACGAGTATCGCCGCGGGGGAGACGCACTCTGGAGAGACGTCCTCAGAGGTGACCAAGGAGGTCGGGGTGGAGTCTTCCTCTCGGCGGGTCGGCTGGCTCTCCGGCCAGAGAGAGTGCCGGCTGGCGACGATCAGGTCGGTGAGGTTGAGATGTTTGGTGCTGCCCATGTCCCGTTGTTTTAGGTTAGGGACCGCGAGTAGGCCGCCGACTGCCCCTGAGTCTGGGGGAGGATCGCTGCCCAACCTCTTGAGGGGCAGCTTGGCCTCCGGCTCCTCCTTGGCGGCTAACACCTGTACAACAACGAGGACTTAGTACACTCACATTTTATAAACGTTTACGTTACGTTTAGCACATTTTAACACACGGGTTGATTAATAGCATCATATATGGGAGTATTATTATTATTATTAATATTATTAGCACCACCTCTTACTACCCGTTCGGGTTGTACACACTTACGTTAATGTGTAATAGTAGGGTGATTGTGAGATGAAATGAACCTACAGTTTAACGTGGAATCCGAACCACGGTGGAGGCCTGGCATTCCACACATTCTCAAGATGTGATTAATACACGTCTTGTCAAAGGTGAAGGAAGGGTTTGATAATCAGATAAATCTGTGTCGGGACCAAGGAATTTATGGAGTATAATGAGGAGGGTGGATAGAGGATATAAGGAACATATCAGCTATAAATACAATGTAAACATGGCTTTACCCTCAGTACACATTTTTTGACGATGCACCCGCACTAGATTTAAGGAACAATGAAAAAAACCATAGTTTATCTTTTAAATCTCTGAGTCTTACTACCCATTCATATTTACACTAATGGAGTAAAGATGTTAAAGGTGGGAAGCTAGCTTAAATGTGTCTGTTACTGCCCAAAACCCGATTATAGGACAAACTATATCAGACTAGGTAGAATTGGATGGAGTTATGCAATAGTAGACCAAGCGCCAGTTGACTTGAATTGAGAAATGAAAGGTTTTACAAAACACTAATTTAAAAGTACTTATGACACTGCTACCAATCATTAATGGTATTAATTTGAAAGAATAATATAGAAAATTAATTGTTTTAGTGTGTTTTTGCTTTATATATGGATTTAAATAACACTTTTTAAATTAAATGGTGCTTAGCTTATATTTGCTTTATTATATTAACACAATTCAACGTTACGCAATAGTAGACCAACAACCATTTGGCATTTGGTCTCTGAATGCATAATACAAAAAGTAATGTATGGTACATAGTTTTAGATAAACAAAATCATACAGTGTAATTATTTATACATATAGACTATTATAATCTTTATTTTATTAATAAACAAAAACTTAAGTTCAATGTTTATATTTTAACAATAAACTAGAAAATAGTTTTAGTATTTATCTCGAGAAAAATTTATTGAATCTTTTACATGTAAAATATTATCTTTGTTTTATGTTTGTCACTGATATTAAAATAGTTTGGCAGCTACAAATACTTTTTATGACATGTTATTATACATAAAATATTTCACTCTTTATATACATTTTATTTCCAACAAACAAGCTAATAATTTTCATCAATTTCAAAATCTGGTTCTCCACTGAATCCATCAATGTCATCAGTAATATCGGGGCTACCAATTAGTTTCTTGTAAAAATATTTGCAATCATTCGGGATCAAATGCAGAAGTGACTTCAGGTCATTTAATTTTGGGGTACTTATCGGCTTTCCTTCTGGCCAAAGGGGTTTTAGAAGTACATTGAACATTCTTCGTTGTTTCGCTGGTCGTCCCTGTTGTTTTGAAATATCCACTTCAGTTGATATTTCTTGGTTGAGGTCAGTTTTCAAAAAAATAGAAAATGGTTTAGCTTTTTTAAGTTGAATCTCTCGACAGTGAAGCCAATTAATTTTGTCACCATTAATGTCTTTCTTTCTATTTGTAATTGACTTCTCTAAATCTTCAGAACTAAAAAAATCTTCTTTTGTCATTTTTTTAACTATAAAGGGATTTTTTTTCCTGCATTTTTCCATTATAGAAATATAATCACTTGGGAGGTAAATTCTTTGCTGGAGCTTAAGAGCACACTCAATATCCCCAAAATCAGAATCATTTGGTAGGAAACTATGGCCTGAGACAAGAAAACGTTGTGTTATCACTTGCAGAGACTCATGTTCATCCAAAACGCTCTTTAGAAACAAAACCATTTTTATGTTGCGGTTTTGGCCGCCACAAGAGTCTGACCATAGCACTAGTTCTGTATTTGTGTTTCCGATGTTTTCTTTAATGTATTTTCTTAAACTGAGTCCTACTTCTTGTGCTCTTCTTTCTGCATCCCCTTCAACCCACACATAGCAAAAACCTTTGTTTTTTGATCCATTGTGAATACCACAGTTATAAAACCATAACTGCCGTTTATAGAACACTATATTAGTTGGTATTCGAGGCAATGGTAGGGTTTTTTCTAGATCAAAGGTGAGACATTCCAAAGTGTTGTTAGACTCTTTCGCTTTTTTCATATCATCTGACATCATTTTTTGAGCTGCTTTAGCCAGGTCAATGTGAGTTTTGTGTTGATTTTCAAGTTTATTTTTTTGTTCTTGGGAAGAAGAAGCCTGTATTTGTGAGTGTAGAGAATCACAAAGATTGCAAGTATCCTTCTTTAACTTCTTCCGCTTTAAATTAAACTTTGTTAGAAATATCTTTTGGTATGTACTGAAGGAGACAGGATTTATGTATTCACTTGAGTACATGTTATACATTAGGGGTAAAGTAGTATCAGACGGTAGAAATTCCAGTTTTGTTTGAGAACGAGAGTAGTGGGATACATATCGAGGGTACTTGTTTATATGATCGATGACTTCTCTAGTTTTACACTCCTCCAATTTATTGTGTCCACCAGCTTTACCTCGGTTATCCTTGACCACGAAATTTGATTTAATTTTTTTGAGTGCTTTGTCTACTACACAACTAGAAATCCTTAAAGTTTGCAGGAAAAATGTCTTACAAACTATGACTCCACAAATATGATATGTTCTGGTATTCATCCTTTTTTCTGATACCTTTGACCGTCTTCTTGTAATACTACGTTGTGAAATCATCACACCTAACATTAACGCCCTTGCTTCATAGCTTCCAATACTCCAAAACTTTGAGAACTCGTTTTTTCTTTCTTCGATGCTTAATTTTTCGTTACATTTGCAATTACAGTGGTAGTCCCTGAATTCCTTAGGATCTACTTCTGTACCTTTGGTATTAATGTATCTGTTATTCGTATTTCTTTTTTTCTTTTTTATTTCCCTAGTCTGACTGGCATGTTTTCTTTTCCGACCTTTTTTTGGCCTACCTTCACTTTGCATTATTTCAACGCTTTCACTGGTATTTTTAAAATCTTTAGTATTTCCACCCTGAGAAGATTGATGAGCCACAACTAAATCATTAACGGTACTTTCTCCATCACAAAAAATTAAAGAATTAGTCTCTTTCAATTTGCCTGTATCCCTGTTTTCAGCATTCTCCTCAGTAGTCGTTTCAATAATATTAGTCGTATTTTTAATTAAATTATTTTGATGTGAATAAGAATTGTCAAGTCCCTCAAACTCAGTAATTATGTCCTTGTTCTTGTTCTGTCCATTAGTTATTTGAACACCCCAATCACTCTGATCTGGAGTTGATTCACTAATCATAGTCAAATAAGATTCAAAGTTGTTTTCTTCAACACTGCAAAGTGTAGTTACATTATTCTCAATAATAACTCCATTAAGTGTTTTTATATTTTCATTGTAGTTTATCTGCTCAACATCAGGATAGGTGTTGGAATGAGAGCCTGAATTTCCATTATCCAGCTGTACAGCAGCAGTAAATGGTACAGGAAGCAAAGGAGATAATGAAGTACAGGCCTACAAAAATAATAATTATATACATTAACACTACTTTACTAACTGCTGGAATAATACTACAAATATACAAATATCCACACAACCACAAAATAAATAATGTTAAAAACGACTAAACAAATCCTTAACCAAATTCTTATTAATTTATTTTGTTAATTTTTGTAAGATTAACTTATTTTAATCTCAAAATAACGTGATTTGGAAATCATATTGTTAGATTATAATTAATTTTAATCTAATAGGCTAGAATAAAAAAAAGCTAAGAATCCATGTAATTAAAATTAATTTAATAATTATAATTTGTAATACTATAATAAAAACTAACCTCGAAACCATTATCTTGTTCATGGCGATTCTCCAGCAATTTTCCATTGTCAATTTCAAAATTATTTTTACCATATTCCACTCCTAGCATACCCAAAATTTTCTTTGTCCTTGAAGATATTACATCACTCATTTTTAAGTTAATATCCTCTTACTAAACACTCATAACATAAATATTCAAAATAGAATAACAGCTTTCAAGCATGAACACAACCAAAGAGGAATACAAGTCTAAAATACATTATTACATGTTGCATGGTCTACCATTGCACACCAGATGTGACTTGGTCTATCATTGCAAAATAAGGGAAGCTCGATTGTAGTGCTGGCACTTAGGTTTTTCCTCAATAGATCGCAGCACGTGCAAATAAATTAAGATTTATATTTTTTTAATGATAGTTTGGACCATTAGTCACAAGATGGTGTTACAATCGTCTAATTTTAAAAATTGGCACTTGGTCTCCTATTGCATAACTCAGTCCAATTGATACATCCTAAGATCCTCAGGATGTAATAGTTTAGCCTAGTTTAAATTCGTTAATCCTGAAATGTTTGCCTAGATCTTAGGTTGTATAGCCTACAATTTTATTAGGCCAAACCAGGTTTAAGTTAGGTTAGGTTAGGTTAGGTTAGGTTAGCTGACAACATTTGCGCGTGAACTGTGAATGATGAAACCTATCCCAGGTCGATTCATCATATGGGTTAAGAAGAATGAAAACTAAAACTGCCTAAAAAAATCAGGATATATCGGTTTATCCTACAAGTGGCAGGATATTTCAATTTGGCCTAGTCCGATCTAGTTGGTCTTGTAAATCTGGTTTAAACTGTAACATATCCACAGTTGGGTGAAGGTATATTAGGAAACTGCTTAGGGGAGAAAAAACTCAATATATCCGACACCCACTATATATTCAGGCCATAACAAATGTGTTTGACGCCTTAGACAACGTGCCCATCGATGCGAGTTAGAAAAAACCTTAAAGGTCACAATCACACTACTACAGTTCGTAGTGTTACAAATTATTATTATTAGCACTGCGTCTTACTACCCGTTCGGGTTATACGCACTTACGTTAATGTGTAATGGTGGGGTGATTGTGAGATGAAATGTAGGACCTACAGTTTAACGTGGAATCCGAACCACGGTGGAGACCTGACATTCCACACATTTCACAAGTTGTGATTAATACACGTCTTGTCAGAGGTGAAGGAAGGGTTTGGTAATCAGATAAACCTGTGCCGGGACCGAGGATTGAACCTTGGACCCCCATCATGGAAGTCCGACACCTTACCCTTAGACCACCAGGTCACCCGTAGTTTTACAAGTACCCGCTAAAGTGTTCACACGGTCTTGGCCACAAGGTTCGCAGCATACTGGATTGATTGGGAATTCAACGTTAGAATCTAGGTTGAGTGCAGTGGGAGATAGTTTTACAGAACACTCTACATACTAATACAGTTGCACTCTTTCTAATCATCCCTCGTCTTCTCACCTCCAAGGAATAATTAATAAACTACCTCGGTGCTAAACGTTTCTATTAAAAAAATTAACCCGATTCGGTGGTCGGAAACCTACGGCCCGTAGACTAATTTTATTTGACCCACAAAATATTTATCAAACAAACTTATGTTCGTAAAAATAGACCAATAACTACTGTTTATGAGAAATAAAGAGTTAAAAGTTTTTGCTCTACATTTTTCCCAAGCCAGTCCACCAAATTTTGTTTTAAGTCCATACAGCTCAGCAACATCAAAAAAGGCTGCCGATCCCTAATCTAAGGCGTCACAATCACAATATACAGGACCATCAGTTCGGGAATATTAGGGTTCTAATCCCGGTCAGATGTACTGAGGTTTTTTTTCCTCCAAAATTGTTTTTTACCCTCCTTCAACGCAAATACGGATACATTGACACTAAAACTATATCTATCTTGCTTGGAGAGCCCTTAAGTATAAAATATTCGGCTAACCCGAGACAGGTAGTAAGACGCGTAGGAGGTGGAAAAAAAAGCACCCCAACATCAATTTGAGTCATTGCTGTTGACGACTGGGCGAACAGGCGTTACGTACCCAGGGGCGGGCGTCGTCCTGAGCTTCCTCAGCCTCCTCCTCACCGTCCACTTCCTCAGCGGTGGCAGTCTTGTAGACGGCGGTGTACTCCGCGGCAGGGTAGGCCGGGGGGATGCCGGGGGGCAGCAGCATCAGTCCCTGGTGGGAGTGGAATGTCTGGCGCCGCCTCTGGTTCTTGCGGTGGCTTCTCCGGCGGCTCTCGGAGTTGTTGGAGCCTCTCCTCTTGTTGTCGGCCATCGACACGCTCGAATCTGATTGGTTGAGGAGGGCACCAGGTTAGATGGTTCATCAATATAGCTCGGACCCACACGCCGACTAAATGTCGGACTCTTCTACTCTATTTTGCCAGTGACGGGGAAGCTCAGGGATCAATTTATATTTTTTTTACTAAATTGTTATCCCCTCCCCCAAAGTAAATGTGAGTACATTTATTTTAAATGCTACCTTACTCATCCATATCCCACTAGCGTAAATATTTGGGTAGCCCAAATGGGTAATAAGATACAGATAAAAAAATATTTTTTTTTTATTTCCGCTTCTTACTATACGCCCTCAAGCTATCTCCATATTTACTCTAATGGGATATTAATAAAATATAGATGAATCAAAAGAAATGAACCCTCATTTACCTGTTGGGAGAGTGAGAAACCATTTAGGAAAATATTATAAATTGTTTACACACGACTTGTGTTTTAACCCAGACCACCTCGTCACTGATAACCCATTATACATCCAAATATACTGATGCCTTTATAAGCGTGAATAGAAGTGCGACTTTATAGCCAAATTTTCATAGGAAGGACCTTTTAGAAAATTAAACATATCTTTTTTGGATAAACAATTATTACATTCTACTATTTTATTAGTATTGTTTTGTAGGTATTGGTGATATATCAAAGATGACAGCTGATCACAAGACTTGACTTGACGTAAAGATACATACAAATATATAGAGTGACCGTCTGCCGAGGAGTTCTTTCGGTTGCTCGGGGAAGAGAAGATTTAAATTTGACTAAAAAACAAGATGTTTAATGATCGTTACCTTTGTCTGCAATGGAGTTATCTCTATCGAGAAGAGAATATTGAAGTTTGACGGTAAAAACAAGATATTAAATGATCGTTACCTTTGTCTGCCATGAAGTTCTCTCTATCACTAAGAGAAAGTGAAGTTTGCCGTGTAAAAACAAGATGTTCAATGATCGTTACCTTTGTCTGCCATGAAGTTCTCTCTATCACTAAGAGAAAGTGAAGTTTGACGGTAAAAAGAAGATGTTCAATGATCGTTACCTTTGTCTGCCATGAAGTTCTCTCTATCACTAAGAGAAGGTGAAGTTTGACGGTAAAAACAAGATGTTCAATGATCGTTACCTTTGTCTGCCATGAAGTTCTCTCTATCACTAAGAGAAAGTGAAGTTTGACGGTAAAAACAAGATGTTCAATGATCGTTACCTTTGTCTGCCATGAAGTTCTCTCTATCACTAAGAGAAAGTGAAGTTTGACGGTAAAAACAAGATGTTCAATGATCGTTACCTCCATCTGCGATGGAGTTCTCTCGATCGCTCGGAGAAGAGAAGGTGAAATTTGATGGCAGGGAGAGCACCTTGGCCAGAGGTTTCTTGTTCTGGTACTTGTCCATGTCCATGGACATCTCCAGGGCCTGCTGGAGACCTATTTCTTCCTCCTCTTCCATGAGAAGTTCCTCTTGCTCAGCGGCCAACTCTCGTTCCAGCTCCACATCCATGTCCATCTCGTCCTCCATCTGTAAATCATCAGGTAGGTTTTGGTTCTTTGGGCGTTTTACAAGAATTAATCCGTTCTAGGTGGTTTACGAATAAACTGTGCAGTGCTTCAACCTGGTGGACATAATGTAAATGACGACAATATTATAACTTAATTTGAATATGTCTGCACTGATCTACAACCTTGAACTTGGACAATCTACAGAGAGGTGAATGCATATTGGAGAGAAGTTGGAGGTTTGTGGATTATTGCAAAGAATGAAGTAGTATCAAAAGAGGCAAAGATGGCAGTATGTAAAAGTGTGTCGATGCCAACGTTTTATGGATGTGAGGTGTGGGTTTGTCAAGAGGTACACAATAGCAAGGTGAATCCTATTGGAATGAGATATATAAGATATGTATGTGGAAAAACTCGTATGATCAAAGTCAGTAATGAATGGATGCTGAAGGAATGTGTTTTGAAAGGAAATCTAATAGGTTATTATTAAAGAAGCGTCTTACGTTGGTTTTGGTATCTTGGGATGATGAGTGTGAACGCAAATATATGAAGGTAGAGTGTATGGAGCAAAAGGAAGAGATAGACTATGAAAGATGTGGTTAAATGTGATAGATGAATTTTTGAAAAAGAGAAATTTTAATAATTTTAATAATGAAAGAGCCTGTATGACTCGATGTATGGATGTTGATGAAGCGAAGGGAGTATTAAAGGATAGGGAAGTGTGGAGAAAGGTAGTGAGGATGGATTAAGTACGGAGTTACTGTTTTTTAAGCTGTATGCTCAGTTTCTTGCTTACCCCGTAGGGGAACGGCTTGATTAAGTATTTATGTACGTATTTATGAACTACACTACCTACCTAGTGAACTACCTAGTGAACGAATACTATACGTAAAACTTTCATTACAAAAATAACAGCATAATTTAATTTGTGTCTTTTTTTAAATCTAAAAGCATGTGTAGTTGTGATAGTGTGCGACTAAGTATCAAGCCCTAACATTTCAGGTTAGCTTCCTTCCCCATCATTTACATGCCACTAATTCACAGTGTTTCCATACATATCTAGGTTTCAGTTATTGTTAAGTTAATACCTTAGTAGACGTCTGTTCGTCGTGTTTAACAGAGTTGAGGCGTTAAGCTTGAATTTGAATAGTTACAATCCCGGTTTGGACATATTTTACTCTTCATGTGGTGACATAAAAACCATTCACAGTGAAGTTTACTAAAAATTTAATTTTTAAGTCTTGCTCCAGATGCTGATAAATCAAATCATAGAACTTAAAAGTCTAGATATAACCCCATACTAGTAATTCTGATATGATAGGTCAGTGTTTGATTTCTCTCTTGGGTGCATACAAATATTTCTCATGGTGTATTTCCTTGAAATTAAATATCTCCGTCTTATGTTTTAAAATTAGTTCTTTCAACATCAAATATCTTGACAACTTAATATAATATATATAGGGATTGGAGGAGTGAATTAAAGAAAATTATTATTTATGGCCATTCATCAACTCACCACAGATCTATTGATTACATCCCACTGTTTATCTATCAACTCGTCACAGATCTAATGGTTACATCCCACTGTTTATCTATCACCTCACCACATGTATATTGCTTACATCTCATTGTTTATCTATCAACTCGTCACATGTCTAATGATTACATCCCACTGTTTATCTATCAACTCATCACAGAACTAATGCTTACATCCCACTGTTTATCTATCAACTCACCACATGTCTATTGCTTACATCTCACTGTTTATCTATCAACTCGTCACAAGTCTAATGATTACATCCCACTGTTTATCTATCAACTCACCACATGTCTATTGCTTACATCTCTCTGTTTATCTATCAACTCGTCACATGTCTAATGATTACATCCCACTGTTTATCTATCAACTCACCACATGTCTATTGCTTACATCTCACTGTTTATCTATCAACTCGTCACATGTCTAATGATTACATCCCACTGTTTATCTATCAACTCATCACAGAACTAATGCTTACATCCCACTGTTTATCTATCAACTCACCACAGATCTATGGATTACATCCCACTGTTTATCTATCAACTCGTCACATGTCTAATGATTACATCCCACTGTTTATCTATCAACTCACCACAGGTCTATTGCTTACATCCACCTGTTTATCTATCAACTCGTCACATGTCTAATGCTTACATCCCACTGTTTATCTATCAACACGCCACATATCTATTGTTTACATCCCTTTGTTTATCTATCAACTCACCACAGGTCTATTGTTTACATCCCACTGTTTATCTATCAACTCGCCACAGGTCTATTGTTTACATCCCATTGTTTATCTATCAAATCACCACAGATCTAATGCTTACATCCCATTGTTTATCTATCAACTCGTCACATGTCTAATGCTTACATCTCACTGTTTATCTATCAACACGCCACATGTCTATTGTTTACATCCCACTGTTTATCTATCAAATCACCACAGATATAATGCTTACATCCCACTGTTTATCTATCAACACGCCACATGTCTAATGCTTACATCCCATTGTTTATCTATCAACTCACCACAGGTCTATTGCTTACATCCACCTGTTTATCTATCAACTCGTCACATGTCTAATGCTTACATCCCACTGTTTATCTATCAACACGCCACATGTCTATTGTTTACATCCCATTGTTTATCTATCAACTCACCACAAGTCTATTGTTAACATCCCACTGTTTATCTATCAACTCACCACAGGTCTATTGTTTACATCCTCACTGTTTATCTATCAACTCGTCACATGTCTAATGATTACATCCCACTGTTTATCTATCAACTCACCACAGGTCTATTGCTTACATCCCACTGTTTATCTATCAACTCGTCACATGTCTAATGATTACATCCCACTGTTTATCTATCAACTCATCACAGATCTAATGCTTACATCCCACTGTTTATCTATCAACTCACCACAGGTATATTGCTTACATCCACCTGTTTATCTATCAACTCGTCACATGTCTAATGATTACATCCCACTGTTTATCTATCAACACGCCACATGTCTATTGTTTACATCCCATTGTTTATCTATCAACTCACCACAGGTCTATTGTTTACATCCCACTGTTCATCTATCAAATCGCCACAGGTCTATTGTTTACATCCCACTGTTTATCTATCAACTCGTCACATGTCAAATGATTACATCCCACTGTTTATCTATCAACTCATCACAGATCTAATGCTTACATCCCACTGTTTATCTATCAACTCACCACAGATCTAATGCTTACATTCCCACTGTTTATCTATCAACACGCCACATGTCTAATGCTTACATCCCATTGTTTATCTATCAACTCACCACAGGTCTATTGCTTACATACACTTGTTTATCTATCAACTCGTCACATGTCTAATGCTTACATCCCACTGTTTATCTATCAACACACCACATGTCTATTGTTTACATCCCATTGTTTATCTATCAACTCACCACAGGTCTATTGTTTACATCCCACTGTTTATCTATCAAATCGTCCACAGGTCTATTGTTTACATCCCACTGTTTATCTATCAACTCGTCACATGTCTAATGATTACATCCCACTGTTTATCTATCAACTCACCACAGGTCTATTGTTTACATCCTCTTGTTTATTTATCAACTCGTCACATGTCTAATGTTTACATCCCACTGTTTATCTATCAACTCACCACAGGTCTATTGTTTACATCTCACTGTTTATCTATCAACACGCCACATGTCTAATGCTTACATCCCACTGTTTATCTATCAACACGCCACATGTCTAATGCTTACATCCCACTGTTTATCTATCAACACGCCACATGTATAATGCTTACATCACATTGTTTATCTTTCATATCACCACAGGTCTATTGCTTAAATCCCACTGTTTATCTATCAACTCGTCACATGTCTAATGCTTACATCCTACTGTTTATCTATCAACACGCCACATGTCTATTGTTTACATCCCACTTGTTTATCTATCAACTCACCACAGGTCTATTGTTTACATCCCATTGTTTATCTATCAACTCGTCACATGTCTAATGCTTACATCTCACTGTTTATCTATCAACACGCCACATGTCTATTACTTACATCCCACTGTTTATCCATCAACCCCCCACAGGTCTATTACTTACATCCCACTGTTTATCCATCAACCCCCCACAGGTCTATTGCTTACATCCCACTCTTTATCCATCAAATCGCCAAAGGTCTATTGCTTACATCCCACTGTTTATATATTAACTCGTCACAGGTTTATTGCTTACATCCCACTGTTTATATATTAACTCGTCACAGGTCTATTGCTTACATCCCACTGTTTATATATTAACTCGTCACAGGTCTATTGCTTACATCCCACTGTTTATCCATACTCATCACGCGCCTCTCTTAACCAGCAGTCATGGTATCTGTGCGCGCCGTATCACCTCAAAGTTCTACCGCAATTATTATGTAGCGAGCTAACCTAACCGAGCCAAGCATCCAATACGGACCTAATTGAGTTTTTAGACTATGCGCCAGTTTTATTCAGTTTGAGGTAATCTCAAATGCGATGCTACACTTGATGTATACTACACAACCGTAGCCCAGTAGTAGAAAGATTAGCCAGTACTTATGTACCCAAAATGTACTAATCGTACATCTTTTTCATGGACCCTCTTTTCATGTTCATGATGATATGAGGTGAGGGTGATAGTGAATATGAGGGTGTGGAACCAGTGGAAACACTTAAAACTAACTTAAGCCTAGCTAACTCAGCACTGGCGACCGTTGGGGTAATTCCCCTTTCGGGAAATATACGCAAAGTACCAGCCAGAAATCGAACCCGGGACCCCTAGGTTCGTATGCAGGTGCACTGACCATGGGGCCAGTTATCCTCCTACAAAACCGGCCCTATGTTTTCGACAGTTATGTTGAAGAGTATGGGAATTTTCTACCTAAAATACGGGCCACTGATGAAAAAGAACCTCTATATAATTATGTGGTATTAAAATAAATTAATATTGATTTATAAATATATCACTTTCTCAATTGTATTACTGTAATACCCCTATTTTGCTTTAAAAATGGGGTGTGGTGAATTGATGGGATTTCCTTTATAATCGAGTTTGGCGAATCGATAATTGTGGCGAGTCGATGAAAGCCAGTCTTGACTATCGTGGAGAACGGATGGTAAAATCACAGTGATAAATCATTAGGTAGACTCCTTCCCCCTTACCCTCTGCTTCCCTCCAGTCCATTACAAGATTAACGTCCTAGGCCGTGTGCCCACAAGTGCGTGCTTCACTTCACCTGCTTATGGGACTCCTCCAGATGTTTCATGAGCACGGCCACCACGACGTTGACCAGAACAAACTGCGCCATCAGCACGAAGATGACGAAGAATATGGGGGCGATGACCGTGGAGACGCAGCAGTTCTTCACGCAGTCGACGGTCTCGTCGCAGTCATCCCTCAGGGTGTCCTTCATGATGCCGTTCCAGTTGTCTCCGGTTGCCACCCGGAATAGGGTGAGGAAAGCCATCCCAAAGTTGCTGAAATCTGCGTGCTCACCAAGTCCTTGGCAAGGATGTTCGTCATCGCACACTGCCCGCAACAAACAGGACAACGATCAAGAACATCTATCTACACGCGGACCTTAACTCTTGGAGCCTATGGAGCCAATACCTTTGACTCCACTAAGTCTCCAAGTTTATCATTCAAAAAACAAGATGCTCTTTTTAAAATTTGTCTGTTCACTTCCTTGCTATCCAGCCCAGACCCGTCAGGTGCTAAACCGGACGCGGTACCTGAGGCAAAGCGTGGGCCGCCTTCTTTTTGTAATATTTTACTTCAGCGGAGGTGAAGGAAACCCTATTTTTCTACGGGACAGTTAGAAAATAAAATAAGGTTTTTGAAAAAAAATTGGCGATGTTTTGATTAAGTGTTAAATATTTATATATTTTTTTAAATTCAGCATAAACAATATTGTGTTAATGTTGGTTGCTGTCCAACGGTCACCTAAATATCAAATCTCATGTTGTGAGGAAGTGTAACACTTTTTAATAGTACTGATAAATCATTGGGTGAAAGGTTGAGGGAGCATTCATTTTTTTGGAATAGTCTTTAAGTGAAATAAACCCTTTACTCACAAAGACGGCCAAATAGTTCAACCCCGAGCGCGGCGAAGATGAAGAAGAGCAGGAAGAATAATAAACCAAGGTTTCCAACTTGAGGCAACGCCTGCATCACCGTGTCCAGGAGGGCCCGGATGCCCTTCGCCATCTTGAGAAGCTTCAACACTAGCCAACACAAGATACTGTCAATACATATGCATAAGAAGGCTTCACCTTGAACTAAATTACATTTTATTTGCCATTAATATGACGACTCTTATTACAAATAGTGTCACGTCCTCCCTTTTTGTTTACCTCCTGCTCCTTTCAGGAGTCCTGGGACGAAGAGGATTAAGGGTGGCCGTCTCTGATAAGGAGCTATACATATTATTACACGTTTTTATAGTCAGTTTATGTATGGTCACCAGGATGTTAGTAAGTATAAGGGAGGAACAGTTCCTGGATGTGGGGAAAGGTGATACTGGTTGTTAGAAGTTTGAGAGGGTCTCTGGTCGAGTCTTGAAATACTCTCTACATGGTCCCGTCCACCGTCCTTGGTTTGACTACAGTTCACTCTCAGTTTACGCGTGTGGACTGCTGTTTGGAAGTTAGCCACCATATTGAACTCCCCTTTCCCCCCAATCAACCACGGAAAGTCTCGTGTGGGACATAAGGGGGCAGGGGGTAGGGTTCCGAAACAGTGGTTCCCTGCAGCTATACCCTGATTTTGGTAGGATAAAAGGCCTTTCTATAACAAACTTACTACTATATTTCTGGAAGTCTTTTCATCCTACCCAATAAAACAGACATACCGTAGAATCTATTACGAAATAAGGCCTTTCAGAGTGAACTTACTATCTTTCTGAAAGGCCTTTTATCCTACAAAAAACAAACACAACCATTCTTTAGGATCTGTTACGGAATAAGGCCTTCCAGAATGAACTTACTTTTACCTTTCTGAAAGGCCTTTTTGTCCTACCAAACTATACGGAATAAAGCCGGGACTACGGTGATCCGTGACGATAAATATAGTTTAACACGATCACTGGAAATATAGAGCAGAATCTGCTTTGGTAGCACAGAAATTCAACCGTAAGCATAAATATATATTGGCTTATTATGCTTTGCAACACATGAAACAACTGGTTGCCATCATATTTATTTTTGAGTAGATAAACAAGATCTTTAATATTAATATCACAGTGGATGTTTTCACACTATTGTCTTGTGTTGCGGAGTAAAACAAAACAAGAACGACACACGTGCGTTCCATCTAACGAGTTATTTCAAACAATTTAACAACAGTAGATGCTGCTCTCTGCTTGTATCTTGCTTTGTAGGTGCATGCGTACTTATTACTTCGGTTGGTTTTGATATTTGATTGGGTCTTCCAAGCTGATGCTGATTGCGGAAAAAAGGGAAGCTGATGTTATTTCAAGTCGCACTGAGCAGACAACGCTGATGAGTAATGAGATTAAAATACTGTGATTCGTTTATAGCTCTTCACGTGATTACGTTTATACTTTGATATTGTGTTTCGGTGGAGGTGGGAACCTACAGAAAATCCACACATTACTTACAGCCCCACTATATCACTATCGAGCTTCCGGCTTACAATGACCACAAACAATTGATATAATATAAGTTTATATAATAAAACACTTAGTTGAGGGCATTTACAATAAGATAATTTAAAATTTTCATGAGTTAAACACTTCGTTGCTGTCTAGAAGTGACCTATGATATATAATCTATTTATTATTTTATTTACTTGAGGTATGGTATTTAACGAGCACTTTCGGAACCGATTGATTATATCAGTACAACTTATAGAGCCATTAAAGAGAGCGAGCTGATGAAGAGACGACAACCTACCTCTGGCGATCCGTAGCACCCTCATGACCCGAATAATGGTCGGGTTCACCGGGATGATCTTGGACTCAAGCTCTTCCAGGACTATCCCAACAATGGACAGGATTACTATCATCACGTCGAGCTGGTTCCATCTGGGGGAAAATAATGGGGGGGGGTGTGGTGTGTTGTAGGGTACGTAGATCTTGTTAAAACTATTATTATCACCGCGTCTTACTATATGGTAAAGCCATAATCATATATTAGAACTACTTTAATGTGATAGGGACGAGGAAGGAAGCATTTTAGAGGAAACCTACTCGCGTTTGAGTGGAAGGCGAGTGGTTTACCTTAAAAAGAAAGCTTCCTCAATATAACCGACCGGGATTCGAACCCTGATCTTCCCGTCATCAGCAGGTCAGTTAAATACAAGAGTGGTGCTTTAAAACAATCAGCCACTGAAACGAGTTTATTCAAACCTGTGCCCCATTTGACCATGTAGACGTAAGATCTGCTTTAAATATAGTAATATTCTGGTATAAAGGGCTGTCTACATCTAATGGTTAAAAAATATACTAAAACTACTTCAATATACATTAATTAAGTCCTTGACTTACGCGGTTAATCCATTTTGAAGGTTCCCGCTCAAGCTCAAAACAGTGCCTTTTCTTATCAGTCTCTCTCGCTCTGTANTATATATATATATATATATATATATATATATATATATACATACACACACACTTGGTTTGCTCCCCCCCTCAGTGAGTTTTCTTTGCAAGTGGATGTAAACTAATGTAATTTCAGAGCCATTTTTTGAGAGACCTCCATAGAAAGATCCACACCGACTTTAAAGTTGTCCCGAAATTTTGAATTATTTGGGGGGTTAAAAATTAAAATGTCTAAGTTTTTGGAACTTTCCCGTCGGTTACAGGCTATAAGCTAGAAATTTAGCAAATTTCAAGTTTCTAGCTCATATGGAAGTGGGTAAACATTAATGTCAGTGAGTGAGTCAGCTATGTGGCTTTATAGTATTTTATGTTTTTATCATGTCTATATATATCAGACATATTTAAGGCTAAACTTTGCTTACAGTAAGTACTACGTGGATTAACTAACAAGAAATAAGCGACATTCAAGGTGTAAACCAACAAAACAATGATTAATCTGTCAGCTGTTCTTCACCTTACTAGTCATGTCATTCAGAGGTGGACTGGGCCACTGGTATATATTCTTAGCTAACGCACTAGTTTCGTGTTGAGCTAGACTGCCAAATATGGGGAGAACGAGGTTCGAACCTCTCTCGAGTGAGCTGGGGGGGTGGTTTTTCCTAAATGGTTTTACACTCCCCTTCCACGCAAATGCGGGTTCACTTCCTTTATATCGAACCTACCCAATTCCTAACCCATTAGTGTAATTAGTACTAAGGCGTACAGCCCATACAGATAGTAAAATGCAGTGCTAATTATTATTATTATTATTGAAACAAGTTCTTGCAACGCATCATGTAGATACAAAATAATAAAGCTCTTAACAGATTTAAACAAATAAGAAATAGTAGTTTATTTATCAATATACTATATAATACTAATAATAATAATTATTATAATAATAAAAATTATTATTATCATCATCACCTTATCTTACTACCCGTTAGGGTTATACGCACTTACGCTAATGTGTAATGGTAGGGTGATTTGTGAGATGAAATGGAGGACCTACAGTTTAACGTGGGATCCAAACCACGGTGGAGGCCTGGTATTCCCCACATTCACAAGTTGTGATCAATACACGTCTTGTCAGAGGTAAAGGAAGGGTTTGGCAATCAGATAAATCTGTGCCGGGACCGAGGATTGATCCCCGGATCCCCAGCACAGAAGTCTGACATCTTACCCCTAGACCACTAGGTTACCAATATACAATAAAGATAGTTCTGTCTAACATAGTTAGGTTAGTAAAATCCACAATATTAATGGTTTATGAGAAACCAAACTGTGGATTAACCCTACACAAAATATTTGGTCAGGACTGGGTTAATTTGGGTTAACGAACCACCCGACCTTAAAGACATTTTCTGATGTTACTTTGATGAACACTGACAGCAATCGTAACCGTTTATTAAGCATCGCGTTTTACCACCCGTTCGGGTTCCACGCAACCGTGAACTTATAATTTTAATGAATTCAATTTGGTATCAAATGCAGTTTTAAAACACAGAAATTTCTTTTGTGGGGAATATATAAAATATTTTATTTTTTAACTGGCAACAAATAAACATAGAACTAATTAAAAAATGTATCAAAATTAATCTATGTTTTAATTCTGTCAGTGTTTTTAAGATAACAGCCAGTAACTGATTGGGAACACGATTATTTTTAATCATAAATAGCTGATTTTGAAAACTGTAACGTTTACTAGAGAGAATGTATGGGTTACCTATCCTTGAAGTATAGTTTGAAGCCAAGAGAGACGAGTTTCATGACGGACTCGAGGATAAACACAGCCGTGAAGAAGTAGTTGAAGATCTTGAGTATGTACGAGAGTGCCTGTGAAATGCAAAATAAATTTATTAAACATTTCGGTCACTTACTGGGCCCTTCTATAAAGCACCAAACATTTATTCCACAATGTACAATTCATACATAACTCAAAATTTAGAGGCTCTTATAAACTCACTTGAAGGGAAAGTTTAAACGATGAGTAGTGTTAAGGTGGGAGTATAGAAAGAGTGAGAAAAGAGAAAATATAAATATTTCTTCAGTAGAAACAGAGAGTTTAATTCTCATCCCATGGTGAACTCAAAAGTTCTTGAATATCTGTCAAATGTGTCCTAGAATTTCACGACAACTTTTTCTCCTCATTTAAAAAGATTTTCACCTTATGCCACTACACTAATGACTGTTGACATCACCATCTGAAGAAAATTAAATTCTATGTTTCTACTGGAGAAATATTTAATTTATTTTTGTCCAAAAAATTTTGCTATAAAAACTGCAAAAACACTGCCCTTAACTCCTGTTTACTACAATCCCAATCGAAGTTTTCGACGCGAGATCAACCCTCAATCATTGAGAGCCAAACTCCTAGTATATTAAAGCTGTTTAGAAAATTCAAAAAGTGGTTGGTTATATGTAGATGAAAATATTGGTCAATATCATTGATATATAAATTTTAAAGCTTTAATCCAATTAATTTATTGATTTAAACAGCTTTTATTGGCCATCGAAGAAGTTTTATCAATTATGAATATATCACTCAATTAAGTTAGTAATACAAATATATTATTTTACATTTTATACTTATTTAATAATTGAAAAAATCTTAAAATGAATAATCTATTTTCATTCTTGTATAGTATATTATTCTGTAACTCCCTTATTAGCAGACATAAATTCTAAAAGTGAACAATTGTGCAGGACCTAAAGTGGACATGTTTTCTTTATGTTCAGTGCTTTTCTAAACAAAATGAACTGAATGCGTTTTCAGTGGATAAAATGTTCTGAACAACTATATTTTAAGAGGCGTTAATTGACTTTGTGCGTAAGATAAACCTTCAAGGCGATAGGGAGAGTGTTCATTACATGACTCCAGCAATTACCAGGTAAAAGTACTTGGAGGTGACCACATTATGCACTACTTGCCAGAAGACCAGAACTAACCTTTGGCATCAGATAGAACTCCATGGCCATAGTGATGACGTTGAGTAGAATGACTCCAGCAATGGCCAGGTCAAAGTACTTGGAGGTGACCACATTATGCACTACTTGCCAGAAGACCAGAACTAACCTTTGGCATCAGATAGAACTCCATGGCCATAGTAATGACGTTGAGAAGAATGACTCCAGCAATGGCAAGGTCAAAGTACTTGGAGGTGACCATATTATGCACTACTTGCCAGAAGACCAGAACTAACCTTTGGCATCAGATATAACTCCATGGCCATAGTGATGACGTTGAGAAGAATGATTCCAGCAATGGCCAGGTCAAAGTACTTGGAGGTGACCACATTATGCACTTGTCAAAAGACCAGAACTAACCTTTGGCATCAGATAGAACTCCATGGCCATAGTGATGACGTTGAGAAGAATGACTCCAGCGATGGCCAGGTCAAAGTACTTGGAGGTGACCACATTATGAACCATCAGCCTTGAATGAGAGTAGCTGGTGTAGTACGGTGGCTCGTGCATCTCTAGAACAACGGCCAGTTGTTTGTTAAGTGTGTTTAGTAAGTTTTGTTTTACTGGTTTAATAGTCTAATTTCAAATTTATAAAGATTTTCGAGGGACGTTAAAATCCTAGTCAAATCTAAAAAAAAATCCATGTGTATTACTTAACGCAGAACTATTAAGTATGTACATTTTTCTCGTGGTCTAAGGAATCAATTATCGGTTAGTATGGCCGATGATAAGATGAAATTAGAGCACATATCTGCATCACTTTCCCACCCCTTAAATGAAACCATTCATTACCATGATACTAGACGTGGTTGTAAAAACCATATTTAGTTTTGGTAAAACCTTTATATAGTATATGTATATATTTACAATTTTACGTATTCCCTGAGATGTCTTCGTGTACGTACCCCCGATGGTACGCCTACTCCAGGTTGAAAACCACTAGCTATAAAATATAAACATTTATGTTTTGTGGCCGACTATGGACATTTTATCGGTATCTATAAAACGGAACGGTTACAGATCTTTTCTGGTTTTTCCTTAGCCTAGATTTGACGTATCGGTCCATTATAGTAGTTATTGTGATTATTATTATTATTAGTACCGCGTCTTACTACCAGTTCGGGTTATTCACACTTACGCTAATGTGTAATGGTAGGGTGATTGTGATATGAAATGAAGGACCTACAGTTTAACATGGGATCCGAACCATGGTGGAGGCCTGGCATTCCACATATTCACAAGTTGTGATTAATACACGCCTTGTCAGAGGTGAAGGAAGGGTTTGGCAATCAGATAAATCTGTGCTGGGACCGAGGATTGAACCCCGAACTTCCAGCACAGAAGTCCGACACACTACCCTTAAACCACCAGGTCACCTAGTAGTAATAGTAACTCAGATACTACCCCCTCCATCGTGTCCCCAGCTCCCAGCCTTAAGTAAACCTACTTCTCCTCTTCTTCTCCATCTGTCTGGCCCTTTTGGCCATCCTTCGCACGCGTTCTTCCTTCTCCTGTTCCTCCCGACAGCGGTGGAAGTTCTCCACCACCACCCCGACGAACATGTTGAGCACGAAGAAGCCCACCAGGAGGATGAAGGCGATGAAGTACAGGAGACGCCACTCGGAGTAGTTCTCGATCGGCTGCCGACCAACACAACATTCACTTAGAGAGGGATTTAGATTCAAATAAATCTATAATAATATTATAAAGAGGAAAGATTTGATTTTTTGTTTTTTTTTTGTTTGTAATGGATAAACTCAAAATCTACTGGACCGATTTTAAATAATTCTTTCACCAATATAAAGCTACATTATCAGCGAGTAACATAGGCTATATTTTATTTTGAAAATTTAATTTATTCCTCATAAAAATCTCGATGGTATAGTTATTATATAGTCATTGGAAAAAAAAAGTTGTTGAAGGGAAAGTGGGGTTGGTGAAGGAGGCGGGGGTAGGGGTGAGGAAAGAGATGAAAATAGGAGGGAGGATTAAAAGAGGGCTGGGGATATACAGTGATGGTAGGACTGTATTTTCAAAAAAAAATATGTAAAAAAAGTTTTGTTTTTATATTGACATGATGGATGATTTGAAGCTTTGTTTTAAAGGATTCTTTACAATATTTTTTTTACGGGTATGGGGGCTAGTCTTAGATAAAATAATAAAATATCATTAAAGATGTATCATTTCCAACACATGTTTTATTTAAGGTGGGAGCTTAGGGGACGCTATAAAAGGTACTTGAAGTTTTTGTATAAAAACTATTTTTTGGTCAAAATATATCAAATAACGTTTCAATAGAAACAAAGAGTTTAATTTTTTTCACATGGTGATATCAATAGTTTTTGAATATCCTGGAATTCAATGACAAATTTTTCTCTTTAATTAAAAAGTTTCTCATCTAATGCCACTATACCCATGACAAGTATTCAACAACTGTTGACTGTGGACTGTACGTTTGATATTAAGAGTGCTGTCTTAGGTTAAGTTATCAAGTAAGTTCTGATCTGAGATAACCAATATAAAAGTGTATAATCCATTTAGTTTGAATCATTTTTAAATTAGTATGGATAAATAAAGTAGTTTAGGACTACAATTATAGTAGAATTCTGGTAGGAAATAACTTTTAGAAAATACAAACGTATTTTATAAGGTAAATAATGATAACATTTTGTTATGTTATTAGTATTATTATTATTAGCACCGCGTCTTACTACCCGTTCGGTTTATACGCACTTACGCTAATGTGTAATGGTAGGGTGATTGTGAG
>CABFVZ010000710.1:276231-327778 GCA_902151445.1 Timema monikensis | reverse complement strand
GGGCCGGCCCGGCAGTAGGGAGGGAGGGTGAAGCGGCCGGTGCAAGTGTGAAGGAAAGAAGGCCGACTGAACAGTGAGGTACATCAATGTGAAAGTTGATTGAGGGAAAATCCTGAATGGTTCTGATTTATTTCATAAACGAGCTTGGTTTTCTTGGAATTAAAAGATGGAAGCGATAAAACAAACCAAGGTGTATCCTGGTGGTTCACCGAGGAGTCAAGATTACGCCAACGAAGATTGCAAAATCAATTGTCACAGTCACTCAACAATAATGGGCAAAGAAGATAAGATACAATTTCATGTTTTAATTATTTGAAAAAATAATTTGCTCAAAAGGTGAACGTATTAAATTAGTTAAATGAATCATGTGTAAGAAATCAGCTTTCTGAACAAAATAAGATATAAACTAAGATATAAACTGAGTTTACATTTTGAAGAAACTAGAAAAATATATTCAATTTTTCTATTGCGTCATGTAACTCCAATTTTAAGTATTCATACAGCAAGTCATGCAATCTGCAAACTGCGGTTGTCGTTCTTGATACATTGTATCCCTATCTATAAAATGACAATGATAATATAATAACATCTAATCAATGATTGACCTCATAAAAATACGTTTGTAATTTCTAGAGGTTTTTTAAATCAAGCTCAAATCCTATAATATACATGATTTTAAAACAATAGCTCGGTAGATTGTGAAGAAAATAATGATATAATTAGTTTTGAAAAACTTTTAAAATACCATTAGTTATAAATGTTATGCTCACATGGTTAAAGGCGTCACTCCAGCAATAGAATGGACATTTGATGACGGGAAGGTCGGAGCCGGTATATAAGGTATTTATTTCTTAAATTAGCTCTCTCATGCTACACAAATGCAGGTACATTTTATTTTAAATCAAAATACCTTACCAACCTACCATTAGTGTAAATATGTAGAAAACCTAAACATGTAGTAGACGAAGTGCACAAAACGATGACTTAAATATGTGTATTGAGCGAGTAATTTGCTGCGTTTTGGCTACTATGTTAGGTTTGTTTTTATTTCTGCGTCCAAGCCACGTCATCTCAACGTATTAGAGCATGGTCGAGTACACAAGACAAGGATAAAATAGTCAAGCTGAATGTTCGCTGAATACATATTATAAGAGTTAATGCTAACGTCATCCGACCTTTCAAAACCCTGGAGCGATGTGTACGTATTTGCATTTATCCTCACACGTACAAATCCACCTACAACGCAATGGTTTCTTAATAAAAGGTAGAGACAAGACTAAGTACGAATTTATTCAGATAACTCTTCGGATATGCTAACACAACTAGATAAGTCTACGCTTTAATCCCAGGACTATTTCAGCCCTTAAGTTACACACCAGACTAACCTAAGACAGTCACTTGGCATTGAGACCTAGCATCGACAAGTTTAGTGTTGAATAGCCGTACGAACCCTTAACACAAGTTGAAAATAGGTGTCGGTAGGGGAGCTACGGGGAGCCGTCCATTTATACGCATAGAACCTTTTATTGGATAAAGGTATAAAATAATTTCTAGAGGACCCACTTTCCTCCAGAAAAACTAGCTTTCTATGCTCTTTTAACCCAATTAATTTGAGGCATCCCTTGGGTTCAAACTAAACTCCCCTAGACCTGTAGTCCCTCGAACAATGCATCACAGTTGCAAACACAAAATACTGTCCGAGCAAGTGATTTTCTTGGTCAGACCCGGATTTTATTCCGGCGGGCTGCACCTAAAGTGGAGTTTCAATGGTGTGGTTTTCCTATCATTACTATGATCAAATTCTGGTGCAATTCCACCAAATGCATGCTAATCTTAGGTTGCCTACTGAAACTAGACAGTGCAGTTAGATGAGTGCCAGCATTAGGCCTACATTAAGATATAAAAACTTATAAAACACTATAAACGCGCTTAATGTGGCAACTCGCGATTTAAAAAATGGTCCATTGAATTAGGATTGTGTCATTTTATCAATTTACATTTATAATAACAGAAAAAACTGTGAAATAGGTTTCCAAATAGTGACAAAAAACTAGTATGTGTGCCAATGTTCATCCTTGTACTTATATGGTTCTAGGCTTGGTGGGGTGTATTGTGGTTTGTGTGCTAATTCAATCCTAGATTAGAAGGAATATGCTGATAAATACATTTTAGTGCTGCGTCCCTTTCTGCCCGCTCTGGGCTAACTGGGCCTTAAGATAAATAATCTAAAGACATTGGATAGGAGGGTTATCAAATGCCTTTGACTGGAGAAAGGTCGACAAAACCCTAATGGAAATATCCCTTACTAGTGCATACGATGGCATTAAATCCCGGGTTCCAAGGTCAAGTTCAGCAGTGCGATCCCTTGTACACATCCAGATTGTCTTTATGTTTAAAGAGTGCCTATTTATAGAAATATGTGAACGGTAAAACGAAATCCTATTAATTTCCTGAGACGCGTAACGGTGCATACGCTGACTTAAAATGTCAAGATCACTTATCAACTTTTGCTGGTGAAAAAGAGGTCAGAGTTCGAATACCAGTCGGATGTATTAAGGTGGGTTTTTTTCCTATATAGTTTCCCCCTTCCCCTCCACAAAAAAAATGCAGGTGCGTTTAAATTTATTAACGCTCGCATGTCTATTCTATCAGTGTAATTAAATGCGTATAACACGGACACGTAGTAAATCGCGAAGCAAAAGAAAAAAAAAGCCTCTGGGTCAAACATTTTACTTATTGCGTTTAAAAAAATTCGTAGGTCGTTTATTTTCCAAACGGAGATAGTTGTTTTACAACTAGAAAATAAGTTGATGAGCTGATAAAGAGCATGTGGCACGCTATCAGCCGATACAAACCCGGGACTTCAGGTCAAGGCTATTAAGCCGGTGGTAAAAAGTTAAACCACACAAAAAAGCGAGATGCAGTGAGGCAAAGTACTATTACAAAATCTTTTCAGTACGCATGCCCGAGTAGCGGCAATATTGCCGCCCAGGATCTCATCTCAAGCGTATTGCTGTGAATATAGGGTTAAATTAGTTACTTCAATAATTAATATTTAAAATGGCACAGTGGTGCTAATTCCAAGCAAAATTGAGATATAACTGTTCCATGATAAAATAGTTTTTTTATTACTTCTAATTAATGGTTTTCCATTCTTCCTCGACACTAATCCTGACCTCTAAATGCCCCTTCCTTATTCTTACCTCACTAGTTTAGTTAAATGTGGATAGCCCGCCATGTTCAGTGCAAATAGTCTACATAATAATATTGAGCCAATGAACAACAGACTCATTTGTTACACTTAGCAAGCGTACAATAAAAGATATACACATTTTTAAGTAAATCAAAGTATTTATGTTACCATATGATTAGATGTATAGTAAAGCAGATTAGAGGAACTGTATCAGAATTTGCGCAAATGCGGATGCACTTCCTCCATATTGTATAAATATTCGACTAGCCCAGAAGGATATTAGAAAGCTAAACAAACAATTATTTTAAATATATATTATTTTTGAGCCCTTTAATGGTGCTGGGAGGAGAATCTTGGATTAAATGTACCCTCATTTACATGTGGGAAAAGTAATAAGACTAGAAAAGCTTCCTCGTGTTTCCAGGGCCTGTGACCTTGGTGAAATATATTATGCTCTTGTTTGGCGGTAGTATCTGAGTGCTGGAGATGGCGATGTGGGGGCTTCAAAATGAGATAAGATGTAATTTAGTTAAGATGACTGATATAAACGCTCGTAGTAAAGCATGCATGATAAGGTATATCAAGGCAATATCTTATGCGAGTGATTTTTAAAAACTATGAACACCATGAGATGTGCGTCAAGCTATTTTATAAACCCGACCACATAAAATCAAAAATAATGGTTCATAATCATTAATTTGAACCTTAGCACAGTAAGATAAAGTAAATAAATAAAAACAAACTGCTACTGAAAAATGAAATAGTAGTAGATAATTAATAGTTTATAAAGTATTCAGTCTATCGTAGTGAAATATTTACACGTTCATCTATACCAAGCTATTAAGTAAGATATAAAAAAAATCAAACACTTGCAACAACAACTTTTAAATAAAATAGAAAGAAAATTAAAAAATATGGAGTTTAATTTTCTTTGTTTGGCTGTTAAAAAGTAACGGCGAATATTGACCCATCATATAAAATGCAGCACGTCGAAAATAAGCGCGACATTTCTTCAGTCGTCTCTAAGTGATCTGATTATACTATTTTAAGTATATACTTATTTATTTTTTAGCACCGCGTCTTACTAACCATTCGGGTTATACGCTTAAGAATTAATCACGCTAGGGATTTTAGGGATGAGGAAGGTTAAAATTTTCGACCGTGCCCGCGTGGAAAACCATGTTGGAAAAACCACTCTGTGTATACCCGACCGATATTCGTACCTCGTTCTCCCCGTCATCGGCAGTCTACTATACTGCGAGAGTGGCGCGTTAGACCACGCGGCCACCGAAGCGGGTTATCGTTATACGTATAGATGGCCCGGCCTAATGCCGGAGAGGGTTGGTCGTATGGATATGTAGTGAGCTAGACTTCTCATAACTCAATCCTAACATCCCTCTTTTCTTAATTTATTTCGCCTGAGCCGACTACTAATAATAAGCGAGAAGGGGGAGAGGCGGGACCTTTGCCATGGGCGAGATTGTTGAGGCGTTGTGCTTCAGACGATAACCCAGCCAACCAACTTAAAATACACTTTGCTTCGAACCCTGATAGTTAAGAACTTAACCACTGCGCGGTGCGATTGTGATTCGGAGCTCATGAGGTAGGGTTCGGCCAGACCGACAAGCGTGCGAGCGAGCGCGTGATTAGCAAATAGCTCTTGATAGTTGTTGACAAGGAGGCAAAGGTTCGAATATTGGCTCAGTTAACTGAGGGTGGTTTCTGACAAGTGATTTATTGTTGTGGTTTTACCATTCTCTCTCCACGCTAATGGTGATTCTTATTTGTAGAGGCCTACTTTGATTATAATATTGAAGTATTTTAACATATCAGTTATANGAAAACTTTCTCATTTTGACAGTTTTATTACTATCAATAGGTTTGGCACACTTGCTACTAACGGCCTAATTTAATTGGTAAGATCATAAACCCTGCCTATATGTGTGTGTATTTATACACACACACACACACACACACATATAGGTAGGGTTTATGATCTTACCAATTAAATTAGGCCATATATATACACACAAAGGTATGGTTTATGATCTTACCAATTAAATTAGGCCGTTAGTAGCAAGTGTGCAAAACCTATCGATAGTATTAAAAACGTCAAAAAGAGAAGTTTCCCTAGCACTTAATAAACCAACATATAATAATATTGCCTAGCGCCTGTAAACTAGACTGTACCGGGTCGAGCGCACGTGCTTGAAAAATAGAACCAGATCTATATTTCAAGCGCGCGCGCGCACGCGCTCAGTCACTCGCTGGCCCATTCTAGCCGTCCCCTTGCAAGTGATCTGTAAATACGCTGACCACATGTGCAAACACCTACAAAACGTTTCTTTTAAACTTGCGAACATTTTGTCAGCCGTCAATAAATCAATATATATTTCATCATTACTTGCTTTAAAATAATCAACGGAAATCTAGTGCTTAATCTTCCATTCTAAAAGAAAAAAACATCATACCTTTTAAAAATAGGTTTAAGGTGCACTGAAAATAAAAGGATGAAAAAAGATGATATCAAGATTAGATTAACTAAAAAATGATCTTAAGTGAACAAGATTAGCATTAGACAATACATAATTAGATAACATTGAGCCAAACAACACGACATATTTCCACTTTGCCGAAGGATGACAATGTTAACAAAGATATAACAAAGATATTTTCATAAAACAAACCACGTGCGCTTACTGAGTCAGTCATCATAAAAATATATTTTGAAATCAAATTAAATAAGACGTTTACAAAATACAAACACAATGGTATTTACGTAAAATGAAAGTCCATCAAAAGGTCTGTTTATAAAATGGCTGACACAAGGAAATTTAGCTTTCTATGAGGTATGTTGTGGATGTTAATAGTGCCGGAATAGTAACTGGTTGTTCATTTTTTCTCAAGCTGAATCCATTTCCTTAAAATTTCTCTCGTTCTTAATGTCCTAAAGTTGGGATGAAAAGGGACAAGATTCAAGCTCGTATTTTTTGCAATAACCCCTGTGAACCAAATAAAATATTGCTCCAGAAGATATAGTTAATTTAATAGGCTATATTATATAATAATAAAATGAAGTTGTCTGCTTAGGGGCGTTGTGCTATACTATTTATTTTTATTATATTTAATTATTTTCCTTTTTTACTCTTATATGGCCTTTTAACCAGTTTCCCCTATACCCTTTTGAGAATGTTGGCTCTTTAGCTCTTTTAACCAGTTTTCCCCTTTTTGTTATTTTTCCGTTACCTTTCGAGTCTAAACACCATTTTAAAAAAACGTATAGATTGTATTTATATTTTTACCCTTTTTGCTTTTTTTTTTGCACTTGTTACACCTTTTCTCCTAAAATATTTGTCTCGGCTAAGCCGGGTATTTAATGTAAAACGGTGTAAAAAAAATTTAAAAAAAGGTTGAGAAAGGATCAAAGTAAACAGGGTGTCCAGCCAAACAATATTTTAAAATTCTCTGACTTTTCCAGGTTTTCTAGAGCCAATTTACAACTTTTCCAGTCACTATATTATAAACAATATTGTATTAAAATTGCAACTAGGTGTAGTATTTTTAGACACACACACACATTTTGAAATTGTAACACACTATGAAGGGGTTAAATGATGACAGCCTAAAGCCACGGGCTATTGGGTCAAGCGATCTAGTTAGATTTCAGTTAGATTATATTTATGCATTAAAAGAACGCCCACACAGGATAATGAACTACTGACTCAACGCAATAGAGGGGTGAAAGTTGAGATGAAAATCCCATGTTGACTTGTAGAATTGAAATTAGTATGGACAACTGTACTAAAATAAATTCGCAGTGGGTATTAATTGGAAGAAAAATGTTATTTTGACGGTTATTGTAAATGAAAATAGCTTAGGTCTAACATTTTAGTGAATATTTGAGAATTCCAGAAATTTGATCAAATCCCCTGACTTTTCCCTGACTAAGCAAATTCCCTGTTTTCTAGGTTGCTGGACACCCTGGTAAATGGGATCAAAAAGTTTGAGAAAATAATAAAAAGCGTAAATAAAAAAAATTGCTGAAAAGTGTAAAAAGTATTTAACTCATTAAAAGGGTAAAAAAGGGAATAACGGCAATAAGCGTTATAAGGGTAAAAAGACCAAAGAGGGAGATATGACGAAAAAAGGCTAAAGGGGTAAGGGGTAAAAAGGGCGAAAATGATAAAACGGGCAAAAAGTAAATCTAATTAAATAAAAAGTGTACACAAATTAATAGGGGTAAGAGAAAAAATGCCAAAAGGTCGTAAAAGGGTAAACTGAGTAAAAAGCTTAGACGTGGTTGGTAAAGGGGTACATTTTATATTATTATTATTATTATTATTATTATTATTATTATTATTATTATTATTATTATTTATTATTATTAGCACCACGTCTTACTACCCGTTCGGGTTATACGCACTTACGCTATTGTGTAATGGTAGGGTGATTGTGAGATGAAATAGAGGACCTACAGTTTAACGTGGAATCCAAACCACGGTGGCGACCTGGCATTCCCCACATTCACAAGTTGTGATTAAAACACGTCTTGTCAGAGGTGAAGGAAGGGTTTGGAAATCAGATAAATCTGTGCCTGGACTGATGATTGAACCCCGGACCCCAGCAAAGAAGTCCGACACCTTACCCCTAGACCACCAGGTCATCTACAGGGGTACAATTTAAACAAGATGAGGATAGAGAAGAAAAAGTTTTAATCTGGTTTACAATTGTTATTCTTTTTTAATTTTTATTAGATTTACTTTTGAGCCTTTTTGCACTTTTTACCCTAAAATATTTTTCCCGGGGAACGCTGAGTACTTCAATGCTAGTACATAATAATTTCAACAGTTCACAAGCATTAGATGATAAACTTTGTAAATAAAAATAAAAAGTGGTAGTCAAAATTCGGGATGCGCATGACAAATAAGCAAGAACACACAAGCCTCTACCAAATATATAACAAACTAAATTAAATTTATTTATTGAAGCAATATTGTATTTGCTTTGACTAAAAACTTTTTTGCTATAAAAACTGTAAAAATGCTTATCTTAGCTCGCGTTGCCTTCCACCCCAGTTTAAATTAGAACAGTTTTTTCTGAAAGTCTACCGACGAGTAAGAAGTGAGAAGCGTTAACTATCAACAAACAGTGTATATGCCATATCAGGTCCCTTTCATCACAAATGAGCACCAAGTGACCACATAAATACTGTAATACAAGTTGTAAAGCTAATAATACAAAATGAAATTCATTTTTGTTAGACTCTAAAATACTGCAAGATATCCTTGGTTCGGTCCAATCTTGTTCTTCGTTTCAAAATGTTTGTAAGTTTTAAAGTTTCAAGTTTTGTACTGAAATCAAATTTGGCACACAAAGAGTCTAGCAGTAAATCAAATTCAAATCAAATTTAAGTAATCCAATCATAATGTGCATAACATTTTAGTGTTTTACGTAATAATTCTCGCACGCCGCCTTTATTTGGTAAAAGTGACAACAAAGTTCATAAAAATGTACAAATATAAGTTGAGCCGTTGAAGAGGAGCATGGGGATTGGGAGGATACTCCTCTTTCCCCTAAAATAAACTCCGCCCACCCTCTAGATTTATTGCATTCCTCTCTGTTATTCTAGAATATGAAACCCCCTTGACTGGAATAAACTCGCCCCATCTAAATATATTTCGCTCCCTCTGATATTCTTGAATATGAAGCTGAAAGATAACCTTGCATCATACTCCAAATAGCTTTTAGAAGCATCAGATGTTTAAAAATTTGCTGGAAAAGGCCCATTATAAATTGCTTCAAAGGCCATTCAAATGCTTTAAAAAAATTCTGGAGGATGATCTCTCCAAATATCTTCTAGAGGAATCTAGTTTTCTAACGTGTTTAAGAGAAGACCATTAAAAATAGCTTCTCGATAGATAGATAGATAGATAGATATACATACATATATATATATATATATATACACACACACGATTTTCATTTGCCGAAGGAGGACATTATCAATAGTTTGTAGCAAAAGCCAAATTTCAAAAAATTTCTGGAGGAGAACCACTTCAAATAGGTACCGTTTAAAGCAGTATAGCTTAAAAAAATGGCTGAAAACCATTTTAAATAGCTTCTGGGGCATCCCAATTCAAAAGGTGTATTCGGGAGGACCTCTCTAAATAGCTTATAGAAGAGTATAATAAAAAATAAAAAAAAGCAGATGCAGGCCACTAAAATATCTTCTAGACATTTGACCAAGGAGGGTACCCAAGTTGACTTGGGGTTCAAAGCCCTTCAATTTATTTTTATAGCTTCCTTTTAAAAAAGGGGGGGTTCCACCACAATTGAAGTTGAGTAGTACAAGAGTGGGAGGCCCGCGCTTTGCCTCTGTTATCGGGCCAGGTTTTAGTACCTGGAAAGCCTGATAGCTGGGCACCCACAATAATTTAAACCTTTTGTGATCATTTAACGCTACTAGAAAAGAAACTACCACAATTATCTGCCTCAAAATTTTGTTGTATAACTTTGTCACATGATAGAAATTTCTTTAAATAGGAAAAGGGACAACACATTTATGAAGCAAATAAATAAAAACTAATTACTTATTTTATCCCATGGATAACGTATTGGAGTCGAGAAATTTCTATTTTATTTTGATGAATTTGTTCCCTCAAACTAATAAAAAGTGGGTCTTAAAATTATTTATGTCCCTGCGACTGTCTGTATGTACCCGGGGCTAGAGCTAAAAGGTTTGATAGCTACCATTCAAACTAAATATTCTTAGATTTTAGGTGGTTATACCTTGAGGCCAAATAGTGATTTTGATTCTATTCTGAAATCAAGGGTGGTTTATTGATAATTTTTGAAAATACTCAATTTTCAGAAAATGGCTTTAACGATTTTTATTTAAAATGGATATTAGGGGAGAGTGTTATATGGTAAACAGCAAAGAATATTGGATTTTAAAAAAGATATATATATACGCATAGTATAATGAGTATGTGCGATTTAGCCGTATCATTTTTTGACCGAATTTTTAACTGTCATAACCGGACAATAGCCCGATGACGTACAAGGGAGTTAAAGGGATAATTTTACTAAAATATTATGTTTAGTTTAAATGTATATATTGTTTTAATAAATTAACATATGACCATTTAACTCCACCCGCATCGTATGCTACGCGGACAAAGGCATCAGTCTGGTTTACTGGTGACATTGCAGACGGTTGTACATTCTATCCACGTAAAAGCGGGTTCGTTTACCCCCAATTTTATTTTCTTCATTTCTATCTCCTTTGTGCAAATATGTAGACAGCTCAAACCGAGGGTTAAAAGTGGAGCGCGATGAGACACGAGTCTAACGCTTTAGACCGCTCGACCCCCGCTTCGGGTCTGACTGATTTAAAACCATATTCACCTTCCCAAGATGATTTGCAGGGTGCAGGACCTAGCGGTGGCATAATCTCTTTTTGCGATAAGAGTGATTTTGAAGCCACGGGGTAAAGGGTCGCGCACAATATGTGAGGGAAGAGCTCGCGTGATGTCGGCTATTACATTCTATCATTTAACTGTTATCGTCTCGACCTACGAAGTTTGAACGTACACCGAGTGTGTTGTCTTGGCAACTGGTTTGATCGGTGAGAATTGTGTGTATTATTAGCACCGCGTCTTACTACCCGTTCGGTTTATACGCACTTACGCTAATGTGTAATGGTAGGGTGATTGTGAGATGAAATGAAGGACCTACAGTTTAACGTGGAATCCGAACCACGGTGGCGGCCTGGCATTCCCCACATTCACAAGATGTCTTGTCAGAGGTGAAGGAAGAGTTTGGCAATCAGATAAATCTTTGCCGGGACCGAGGATCGAACCCCGGCCGCCAGCATAGAAGTCTGACACCTTACCCCTAGACCGCCAGGTCACCAATTGTGTGTAGGAAAAGATTCAAGACAACTGTTATAAACAGGAGGGTATGAATAATGGAGGATATGAAATAAAGTAGGGTGACTCAGGCTTCTTGGCTCATATCCTGCACCCATTTCAAAACAAGGTACCCAATTATACTTGGTTAACAAATGAGGTAAAAGCATTTCCTAAAATTAAAAGGTATAATTTATTGATAAGTCAGCATAACAATTGAAATAATGTAGTTAAAATAGCTATTTGAATTTCAAAATAATGTCAGGGAAGAATCATTGTTAGGCCCTCCACCGTGTTGCTTTCAACTAGATTGCAAAAGTGGATCTCTGATAACCAAAGGTGGCTGGCTGGTTATCTGTGCCTACTTTAAACACATGCCACTTGATTACCTCAATTCGGCAGGTGCTATTTCTAACATTGCACGTGCAGATATTTATTTATGCTCTTACTTCTACCACACGCAGCGGCATACTCAACCAAGTTAATTCAGCCAGCGAGGCTTCGAGGTGAAATGAATTGGTCAAATATTACTGCGCTTTAAGTTTTACACTTGAATTACCAACGATTTAGTTTAAGGGCTATGTATGAGGAAATTAATGCATATTTTCATGGAAAGGGGACGGGAAACTCACAGGGATAAATGACACGTGGAAAACCAACACCAGTGCACCTGACAAAGTGGCGTGGCCCGATCTTCCCAACATCGATAGTTGAGTTTATTTCAATCCTGTCGTCTTTAAACACAAGATCATGCATGGGTGCGGATTAAAAGTTGCTAAAAATAATCATTAAAACAAAAATGTTCAAATGTTAATATTTTTATTGACATGCTTTAACATTTGAACACCAGAATAAGGCCAACTTTAAACGATGATAAAAGTGTTAGTCTCATGATTTGGTTTGCCGCAAACGGAGAGGACTGTCTTCGAGTCCAAGCCACGTGTGCCTAGGGGATTGTTACTAAATTGTTTCACTTTCCTCTTAATGTAATTGTGGATACTTTTCATCTTTTAACTTCCTCAGCCCTATCTCAATGGCGTAGTTTATATGTGAATAACCATAACCGCAAGGGGTTTTAAGACTTGAACTAAGAAAAAATTATAAGAATTAGAGGAACACAAAATTTGTTGATAATCACGACTGTAATATGAAAAATTGAAAATATATGCCCTAATTCACGAAGACGGGATTGCCTTCGGCCATCCTGAATCAAGAGTGATAGAAAGTGATGTTAATAATGCAGATAACTTTCAACTAAAGTAAAACTAATAAACTAGATTGACGAAAGCTATAGGAAGATCAACAAGTAATTTAAATGCTGTTTTTATAATTCCCAACTTTGACAGATTAGATCATTGTAAGCCTGGGCTATTTATTCATCTCAATAAAGTAGAGACATTTTAATATATCTGGTCCAATTAATTTGTCTCAAAATATTGTTTAAAAATTAGGAACTATAAAATAATACAATAGGTTATTTTAATGGTTTGCCCTTAATACGTTTACTGTAGCCTACCCTATTTTAAATAAATTGAAAGATGGTGATGGGGGCGGAGGAGTGGTTTCATTCTATTACCCTCGTGTGCCATTTTTAAATGACTTTTTTTTAAACAATTAAATCAATTATAATAAATATCTTATGTGAAATCGCATCCATAAGACTTGTTTTAAATATTATATGGAAAAAAATCTATAACTATATAGTAAAATACAAATGTTTGATACATTTGAGCAAAGTATGTCTAACATGAGGACTTAAGACCAAAGAATTAAACAGCCAGGAGGTAAATATCATAAAAACAATAGTTTCATCTGATTTTCTAATAGCTGAGACTGCACTTTTATGGTGTCAATTTTTCTTAGAGCTTACAAACTATGTATATATAACCGCAGATTTACGCACATCTTCGTATATATTAAGAATATTGAATACATGTTTATGAAACTTTCAACATTTTTTAACACGCGTGCTCGTAACAAGCTACCCAATCAGGGGCAATATTCCAGGAATATTGTCGAAAAAAAACAACAAGTTAACCCGGACAAAATTCGGAGAAAGCTGAAAATTTCAGGATGGGTTCAGAATTACATGTCTTACAACATATCAAAAGTCCCCAAATGTCCGAGGCTTGGCTTGTTTTGTAGAAGACCCCAAAGTTCAAAAAGTACATAAATACTTGACAGTTATTTTAAAGCTGGAATAATTATAACGCAGAAAATTACAGGAATGACTCAGAATTATATGCTTTACAACATATCAAAAGTCCCCTAAGTTCTCATAAGCCCCATCCTCTTCTAGCTCTTAATAAATGCGTGATCTCTATCCTCTTTCCCCGAAATTATATCCCGGATACGCTAGATATATCTTGTGAATCTCTCAAGCGCGAAACTAAATCAACAACAGCTATTTAATCGTATTGTGTGCGTATTCCGATCTGAACCTGAGTTAATGGAGTTATTTTCAAATGAACTAGCACTTAGACCTATGTCTTTGGTTGACGAAATATCAATTAGGAAGACGAGGAAATCAGCCCTCGATGAAATCTTATAATCGCCTTCGCCTTGTAAAGAAAAATGCGCCAAAAGGCGCAGTGTTTGTTGTAGATGGTGGGTGGGTACCTTCTTCATATCATTATTTAGCCGAGACCAGTGACTTACAGGATTATTTGCATGGCATATTCATTTTATATGATGACCCATTTTAAGTGTTCATCAACAGTAATGTTTGATGGGCATGAACGTCCACCGAACACTAAAGCGAAGGAGCGGAAGCGCCAGAGTAGCAAGAAAACCTCGGTAGAGTTAGCAATAGATCTTGACATGGTTGACACATCCTCTCAGGAAGTTTCTAGAAAATTGCAAAAACAAATCACGTTTTATCAAACTTATAACACCCATCCTACGGAATTGTGGTATCTTGGTCCAGTTAGCAAGTGGAGATGCAGATTGTCTTATTGTTTAGACAGCCATTGAGTTATCAGCTGGGCATCATGTAATAGTTATAGCAACTGATAAAGATATCCTTGCCATGCTAGCTGTGCGTGCACTTTCAAGTAGTAAACTCTCTCTCCTAATTCCTGGAAAAACTGGCAAACCTGACAAAATTCACAATATCGTGGAGCTCCAGGAAGCTCTAGGTCCTGTAAAAAACACTTCCATGTTTACTCATGCAATGACGGGTTTTGATAAATCTGCCCTTTTCAGAAAAGGAAAGAAATTGGCTTTTGACTTCCTCGAAAATGATAAAGAGCTGTCCAGGGAAGTGCTGATTTTTCAATGATCCTTCTGCTATTCCCGATGAAGTAGCTTCAGCGAGAGAACTGTTTATTTTGCCTCTCTACAAAAAAGAAATCTGCAACTCCCTAGACGAGCTGCGTTATAAAATATATGTCAAAACTGTATTTCGTCAGTCTGTCACTGCTACGTTCAACATCGTCATGCTTCCACCTACCAGTGCTGCTGCCCGTCAACACTCCCTTAGAGTGTATCTGCAGGTGCAACAGTGGTTACATAATCTGCTCACAGCAACGGACTGGGGCTGGCAGCTTATTGGAAAGGTAAATATAGAAATTATTAAATTGACTTTTTTTTGCTTACATTTAGATTTATTCGATCTAAATTTATATAATTTATTTTAAAGAAAATGGCAAAATTTCGTCTTGTGTCAACAGGAGCTTGTTCCTGTCATGACATTTCTCCCTCCAGCCTCAGAAAAGCTCTTGCATCTTATCTGTTGTGGCTGCAAGAAAGGTTGCGAACTCAACTGCGAATGTAAGAAGAGTGGGCTGGCGTGTTTTACAATGTGTCGCTGTTCGGGAGAAGTGTGCAGCAACTCCCCTTCACCGTTGTTCACTATGGATAGTGAAGAAAATGTGGACGACCTAATTAATATGTTTTGAAAAATAAACTCTTAACATTAAATTTATTAATGAGGTGAGAGAATTTTGTGTGTTAACTTTAAGGAATTTACTTGGGGATGCATTTAGCTGGGACCCGAGTGAAAATCATTTTTATTTATGCCTTGGAGGATAATTTACTAGTGCATTTTTTGAAATTTAGGGTTTTCTACCATAAGAGCCAAGGACTTTAGGGGATTTTTTTTATATGTTGTAAAGCATAAGATTCTGAGTCGGTCCTGAAATTTTCAGCGTTCTGCTAATTTTTCCCCGCTTTAAAATAATTTATAAGTACTAGACTTTTTGAGCAAATAATCCAAAACTCGGACTTTAAGGGACTTTTGATAAGTTGTAAAGCATATAATTCTGGGACAATTCAGAAATTTTCTGCGTTCTTATAATTCTTTCACGCCTTAAAATAATTTTTTACTACTTATGAACTTTTTGAACTTTGGGGTCTTCTGCCATAAAAGCCAAGCTTCGGAATTTCGGAAACTTTTGATATGTTGATAATCATATAATTCTGAATCGATCCTGAAATTTTCAGCGTTCTTCTAATTTTTGCACGCTTTAAAATTATTTTTAAATATTTATGGACTTTTAAAACTTTGGGGTCTTAAAAAAGCCAAGACTCTGACTTAAAGTGGTTTTTGATATGTTGCATGGCAAGTAATTCTGAGCCGATCCTGAAATATTCAGCTTTCTCCGAATTTTGTCCAGGTTATTTGCTAATAATCCTAGGCTAATAGAGATGATTGATTGATTATAGTTGCTACGGACACGGGTATAGAATAGTTAAGGCCAACCATTGAAATAACTTATGTAGGTTACCTCTTTTTATGACTGTCGTGAAATGAAGAAATTAAAACCTGAATAGTTATAAGAGTGTATAAGCAGTCCTAAACATATTAAATAACTAGTGTGTCATAAAGACATTTAAAATAAAACGTATCAACTTTTTTTTAGCACAGCATCTTATTACCCGTTCAGGCTATACGCATTACACATATGTACTAATTACTGTAATATATTGGGAATGGAAAATAATGTTACTTCTAGAGGAAGTGTACCCGTATTTGTGAGGATAGAGAGAGAGAGAGAGTGGAAAAAAATTAGGGGTAGGGGGACTCAATACACCCGACAAGGATTCGAACTCCGATCTCCCCGTCATCGCAGTAAAGTCTATTGCGAGAGTGATGCCAGCTTGGACCATAGACCTAGTTAGTACACTCCACATTATGGCAACGAACCAATGCGGTAACTTCTGAAAATATGGTCATATCGAAACAAAAAGCGAATGGATTGACAAGGGTTGACGTAGAGTCGGTCCCCAAGATAATAGTCCCGAGCTCTTGTGTAGTTTCGTTCCGTCATTAGTATTGGCGGTGTAAATCCCCTCCCGTATTAAAATGATTCTTAAAACATTTCAATTTTATTTTAACGTTGATCTGTAGATCTTAAACTTTTATTAGCTTCGTCAGTAAAAAATAAACAGAAATTGATTAAGCTTATTTTTTTGGGATGAGACGATGCCGATTAATAATACGATCATCGGTCGATTAGGCAGAATCGGTTAAGCCGATGGTCGGAATTTTGAACTCAATTATATACGCCGATGTTTTGAACTGTGTAGAGAAACAAGAGTGAAAGAGAGATGCCATAGAATAGATTTCAAGGTCAATACTTTGTGTACAACAGACTAGAGAAAGTGTAAAGAATGAGAAGGTAAATTTAAGAGGTTGCAGTACTCCAAAAAAATCCCAACCTTAGTTCATGACTATTGGACTGCTCAGATAGTTTTTCGCCTTAATTATTTACTTTCTTAAATCTAAAACAGACACAACATCCAGAACACGGTCGTTAATTTATCATTGTTAACGAGGGAAAGCCGCATTTCACCAATTATACATTTTTCGACCATGCCAGGACTCGAACCCGAGACTCTTAGCTAAGTAGACAGACATGCTACCAACTGAAATAAGGTATGGGACAACTAGTTTGGACGTAATTATTATAAATTATTAATAATTTAAGACTTATCTACATTGTAGTGGCCCCTTTTTCAAATAGTTTCCACAGCATAATTAAGTTTTTCCTTTTGATTATTTTTTATGTTTATTAATATTTTGCAAGAATTTAGTGAACAAAAAATTGTGTACATTCAAAATATGTTTGTTGTTGACAAGATCAACAGTGAATAATTAATCGGCATCGACCTAATCGGCAGCCTTACTTACTTAGCCAACAGGTGGATGCAATGTTCCTTCCAAACCTTTGGACTGAATTTTCATCGTCCACAATTTTTTTTTTTGAATCGTTAAACTAAAAACTGAATAGCTCGTAATACACCCCATTCCAATATTTACACATTTGTGGAAGTGTTGAAAGACATGGGTATTAAAACGTACATTCATCTAAGAAGAAATGCACACAAAAAAATTGAAGGCAAGCGTCGAAAAAGAAAAGTTATTGGATGATAAAATGACCTAGGGCCGGTCTTATGACTCCTGGATAAATATTAATTTGGCAGATGAATATTTCTATCTGGTCGATAAGTTAAAAGTGGGTCTTCTGACTGGCGGATAGCATTTATCTGTCAGATAAAATGTATTTATCCATTACATTTTTATCGAGAGGTTTAGCCTATCAGCATTTATTTTTAGGTTAAAATCTTGGTTCACGTGTTTAGTAATCACAGGTACAATTATTATAATTGTAAGGGATCGCATCCGCGACCCTGGGCAGGTAGCGATAGCTCAGTGGTAGAGCATTGCCGTACTAAGTCAAAGGTCCCGGGTTCGATTTCCATGTTCATGTGTCATTTTTCAGAATATTTTTCATTTTTTTTAATGGTAATCGAGGTTGTGCCTTGCTTAGGGTTGGTGTGATCGCAACGCGTGTTAAGGGCAGTATTTTTGTAGTTTTTATAGCAAAACATTTCGTTAGCCAAAATAAATAAAATATTGGCCCAGTAGAAAAATAAGAGCTTAATTTTATTCGCATGGTGATATCAACAGTACTTAAATATTTGTCTTGAGCATAGCGGCATTTGATAAGAAACTTTTTAAATAAATAGGAAAAGTCTTTAAATTCCAGGACCGCTTAAGAGATATTCAACAACTGGTGAAGTCATCATGTGAAGAAAATTATATTCTATTGTTTCTACTGCAGACTTATTTGATATATTTTGACCACTGTTTTAATCTAGAAACTGAAAAAATAATGCCCTTAGCTCAAGTTGCTTACACTCCCACCTTAAGTTCCTTTAGTGAGAACTGGCATTATAAAGAATGACAAAAATACTTTCGAAATTTGAAGCATTTTACGTTTATAAAATTGCATTTTAAAGCACTGAACTAAGTTATTCTGAAGAGAAACGTTTTCACTCTACGACGTTAAGCGTAAAACATACTAGAACCGGATGAAATTTCAAGGAAAAGTACCAACATTCACATATAGTTAATGAAAACCCACACTATGGAAATGAGCATCCATACGTAAATTCTAGTAATCTTCAGCTGACACATTTAAGTGAACATGAACTAATACTAATATATTATAATCAACGTTGACCGCTAAAAAGTTGGTATTTTCTAAACTGTCGTTCCTACAGTATTCTTGCTATAGCTGTTGCCGAGTTGCTCTCTTTGGAGAAAAACAAATATTTTTTTTTACAACTAATCGTGACCTCATTCTAATATGGAAATGGCAGTGGTTTGAGCGTCACCAACATTCCAGATTACAAATCAAAGCACCGTGAAGAAAATAAAACCAGCCCAATATGGAGGAGCCAGACTAACAACTAGACTCTTCTAAAATTGATAAACAGATGAGACACGTCAGCCGATTGGAAACAAATGGTCACCATATAAGATTTTGTTATCAGACTGGCCGAAGTTCACTTTTGTATACGTGGAAATTTAAACACCAGTTATCAACTAGCCACAAGACCCGCACCGCACCGTAAAATTCCGGTTGAATGCTATTCATGTTTCTATATGCAAAGAAATGGCCGTACGAATAGTCAAGAGAGCATTCATCCGCACCTTCACAGTGCGGTGCGGGACATGTGCCCTCCAACCCCCAAATACGCATGACAATTTGGGCGTCTTCGCTAATATTCGGTAGCTTCCGTGTTTTCGTGCCAAACTGAAACTTGCAACAACATGATTGCTATCGATTAATAAAGTAATTATTATAATATTGAATAAGCATTTTGTTTGTTGGGCTTATGATTTTAAGTCCTATGCATCTAACCTCTCCTTTATTTGTTTATATGACGAACCCACATGTTGCGTCTTCTCTTTCTCTCCTCTTAAAGAGAGAGAAAAGGAAATTATTCCTCAATGCTGAAGCTCGAACACGTTGAACATTGTTCTTCCGATGGCAGGTGTACAGTGGCGAACGCATCCATTAGAGTTGTCCGTTACATTCAGCTAGTGAAGCCATTTGCTAGAAAATTCTGTGCGATGCGAGTCGGCTACGTGTTTCCTTACTTAAGCTTACTGCGGTATAGTTAGACGTTTTTACTATATTCAGCTCATATAAAGAAATGTTCAAAATACTCATGAAATGTTGAATGTTTATTTTCTTTTTGAAGTAGCGTTTGTAGTTCACTTAAAAATTATATTGATATGCGAGCTTGTGGAAGGTTGCTTTTACTTTAAAAGAAAGAAAAATGCGTACAGGCTAAACTAAGATGAGGCGTGTTAAGAACTTGTATTCACGCGCTCGTATTTACAAAAAATTAAACTTTATCTAATATGTTTATGGCTTTTCCTCTTTGAAAAAAATAATCTATGTTATACATTTTTGTGACCTGTTGTTAATATACATAAAAATGTGTGACTATAATCTCTTTAATTCATTATTTATTACACTGTTTATCTCATGTTACCCCCAACCGAATTTTAAAAATCCATGTTATTTTTATAAAAAAAAAAGTTTTGTTCATTAAATAATTACTCATGAAAAGTCAATTTTACCTTATTCTTAGGGGAGTATTATTAAAATCTTTTGATAATATAGTATTACTCTACTAAGAAAATATTCATCATTTCCATATGGGTTAAATTTGTGACTTTCATCCAAATGTTTGCAATACAATCCTATGATAGCGTTCAGTTACCACCACTCCCACGCTGGATGGACTGTATTAGGAATGTTTTTCAATAAAGTTGTTTTTTAAGTATATCCAACACTCATAAGTTTTCAATATATTACACACACACACAAAACTTATGTTGCGTGTGTGATATAAATCGGGGGGGTGTCTATATGAAATTACTCAAAGCAGAGTACTCTATTGTGCAAGAATATCGATACAAAGGTCAGGTGTCAGGTCACGACCCATGAACAAATATTATGAGGACCTTAGAACAACATGTACACATTCGTGAGCTCCTGCCCCCTCCAAAAATAAACACACTAACGCTCATAAATGTTCCGTGTTGACTAGTGACAAAAGGCTTCTTTACTCTACAGTAAACAAACATTACGAAGCACTGAACTCAGAGTCTGGCCGGAAGAAGAGTATTTTTATTACAAAACTATACTTAAATTACTTTGATGTATCCATATGTCAAGTCATGTGATCCGCAGCTAGCACTTTTGATAGATTGTTCCAAACAGAGCAAAGCATAGATCACCAAACTTACTGAGCGAAGAGCTACATCAAGATATCCAAAGTGCTAAGTGGACCGGATCGAAAAAGAGACAAACATTCTGTGTGTGTAGCTTATTACCGTAAATAAACATGACTAAACATTAGACTCGCGACTATCCGATCCACTCATTCTTTCAGTGTCCAATTTTAGCACAATATTTATAAAATAGCCAAATATTTTACGCAATGGTTTTTTACTTCAATTTATATATAAATATACTGTTTTACTATAACTAGTATAAAGTATTGTTTACAATACAAAGCATGATTAATGACGTGAGAACCAATTATGAACAACAGCCAGACACTGCGCCTGGAGTTATGCCGCTCAAAATGCCGAGCGAACACGGGAACGCATGAAGGACGTTCGGCTAATGGTCTGTGTGTAGTACAGTACTAATCATTTCGGGGGTGGTCGGACTACACGCTCTGTATCATCCGAGTTAGGCTTGGTCCCAATTACCTCGGTTAATCGCGAGTCTACTGTAGTATGATTTTGGTTCGAAGAACAGTAGAAGTTAGTATTAAATTTACTGAAACAATTTTAACATAGGTATTCATACATAAGTCATGTTGTCTGCAAGTGTCACTTTTGAGAGAGATTATTAACGCCTAAAATAACAAAACTAATATACCAAAGTGTTACTAATGTTGGCCGCAAATAAATATGTTTAAATTTTTTCTACTGTTCTTCCAAACAAAATCAGGGTATAGATGTAGGACGTGCGGCCAACATTATCACCCCCTCCTATCCAAATAAATATGTTTAAATTTTTTCTACTGTTCTTCCAAACAAAATCAGGGTATAGATGTAGGACGTGCTGCCAACATTATCACCCCCTCCTATCCAAATAGGAAACATTCCTCAGTCCCTACGCGCAACAGACAAGTTATGAAACCTCGCCGTATGTAAGACGGTATTCAACTTTTTTTTACATCCATTACTGTTTCCAGCCTGTGACCTGGATCAGTTTTTTATTCAAGTCACACATTTTTCCACTATCAGCTTGTTAGGCCTGTCGTAGCTTCATATGCCATATAATCTAACTTAGGACTAGTACAGGCACAGCATCCAGTCACTGGCCGTTAATTTAACATTGTGAAAGGAAATCCACAGTTCACAAATGATAATTTTTTCGGCCATGCCGGGAATCGATATCATCACCGCGTCTTACTACCCGTTCGGGTTGTACGCACTTACGCTAATGTGTAATGGTAGGGTGATTGTGAGATAAAATGGAGGGCCTACAGTTTAACGTGGGATCCGAACCACGGTGGAGGCCTGGCATTCCTCGCATTCACAAGTTGTGATTAATACACGTCTTGTTAATAATAAACTTAATGTAAATATCTCAAAGGCAGATGTGCATGATTTACATGGAGATATTAGATGGAAAAATGTAGCTTTCCTAATTTATTTTTTTCCCGGAAATATTTTCAACTATTTAAATGGAACGAAAACAATTGAGATATCTCAGGTTTACACTTCAGTCTAATTTATGACGAAAACAACAACAACGTTATCAAATGAGTTACAATAGAGCAATAACAATGTTTACACTACTGTGCTCTTGCTCATTCTAGAGATGAAAATTTTCTGAAGTGGTGGCTTGAGGTAAAGGAGTTAAATTGTTGAGGTGGCACCTATAGCCTATTATACTTCAAAATATAGTGTGTTAAAAGTCGAGTGGGTTACAAGATTGGGGCATGTGGCAAGAGGGTGTGAGACGGGTAGATCGGAAGCATGGGGAGACAAATGTCGGGCCAACCTTAAAATTATTTTAGTTAACTTATTGATGATAAAAAAGTGAGGTAGGATTTATGAACATAACGGGTCTACAAGGGTTCACATTCATTTGTTTCTTTACTACTATTTTTTTAGCACCGTGTCTAACTATACGTTCGGGTATAAACCTATGTACTAATTGCGCTAATGTGTTAGGGGTGACGAAGATTTACTTTAGAGGAATTGCACCCACGTTTGCGAGGAGTGAGAGTGGTAAACTATTTAGGAAAAACCTCCATCAGTGCACCCGACAGGGATAAAACCCTGATCTCCCTGTCATCGGCAGTCTAGTCTATTACGAGAGTGATGCATTTGACCATGCGACCGTAAACCACTATTAAGGTTGTGATTAGTAAGCATCACAAAGTCTCAGACTTTCAAAGGGATGCATCACCCGTAGGGTGGAGAAGGGACGATGCTTTTGCAGTTTTTATATCAAATTAGTTTAGAGGTAAAAATAAATCAAATGGTGCTTCAATAGAAACATAAGAGTTTGATTTTCTTCCTTGGGTGATTTCAACAGTTCTTGAATATCTTTCAAGGGTATGATAGAATTTAATGACAACTTTTTCTGTTCATTTTAAAAAGTTGTTTAGATAATTCTCACGTCCTCTATATTCCCAACTTATCTGCATGGCCAGCGAGATGGTGACTGGCCACTAATGAGGGGTGCTGAATGCGCGAAGGAGGCCCCAATAGGCGTTGCCCTGGGCAATCCTGAGATTTCCGGTAAGCAGCCAGGGATGACGCTACCTAGGATAGATCTATTCCAGTTCATCTTCATGTTTACAGCCCGAATTACAGTAAAGGTTTTATTATCTTTTTTTAATTATCATCGAGTCTTACTACCCATTCAGAATATACGCATATGTATTAATTACGCTAATCACTTAGGGATGAGGCAGGATTAATTTAAAGGAAGTATGCTCGCATTTACATTGAGGGAGAATGGAAAGCTATTTTGGAAAAACCCTCAAAAGTACCCCGATATCGGCAGTATTCTTTATCAGGAGAGTAAAGCCTTAAAACATGCGACATCGAAGCAGGTTTTTGATACAATGATATACTCCATTCACGGAAGGAATTACTCTATTAAAGGTCTTTTTTCCTACCAATATCCTACTATATAATAGATTTATGGTAGGTAAAAAGAACTTTCAGAAGTCAATTCCTACCGTGAACAGACATTATTTAATATTTCTTAAGCTCCACATGACTAGGCATGAGAAGGGAAAAAAAGAGCATACACCCAACTGTTTCTCGGAAAAGAAATTAGGTAGCAATGGGTCTCGCTCTACCTTCTACAGCGTACGCTTTTATTAGGCTGTGTCAGACTGGATAATCTGACTTTGCCTTGGCCTGGTATACTATGGGTTGCTAGTCTGGGTTGTATATACAATTGGTAGTCAAAACCAGAAGTTTTATGAAATAAGACCTTTTAAATCTATATTTGCAATTATCAATTCAGTAACAAAAATAAATTAAAAATTAACGAGTAGAGTTAGGTTAAAAAAACAAATTAGTTTTAAATAACGATATTGTGTATTACATAAAATCAAATTATTGGGCCTAAAAAGAAAATGATATACGATTAAAAATGTGATTTTATCACTTTTTAAATTGATTATAGTAATATTAAATTTCAGCCCCATACATTAATAAAACTTTACTAACTTAACAATGATAGACCTACATAAAAACATAAAATAAGTTTGACCACTTAAAACTTACGAACTGTGATGATTTTAAATTTGTGACTCGCTATTTATACATTATAATATCTTATAATATTTGATAAAATAACATATTAAATTTTAAAATTCAAAACCTTAGCTTAGTTTGTGGTCCATCTGTTAGGCTTAAAATCCAGGCCAGAACGAAAAATTATTGAGAAAAGTGGGGCTTTCCTTTTCACATTGGTAAATTAATTGCCGGTGGCGGAGTTGTTTTAGAAGTTAGTTTGCAAGTCATATTCTCAATTGGTTTACAAAATGAACTTTTAATATTACTCTGAGTAAAAATATATTGTTAGGCCAAAAAAATGTATTTATTGCGAGCTGAAAACGTTAGATTTCCCTTCAAAGAAACTAATAGTTACTGCCCCACCCCTTGATCTGGAGTACGGACAACACAGGATGAAGAGTATATGAGTGTACAAAGAGTTAAGATTTACTTTCGTGTACAGTAGGATCAAAATAATTTTACATTGGTTACTTCGAAAAATTTGATAATTCTAACCTACCATGATTCCCCATGAAGTTACTGTTTAAATCAATGGTAAAAAAAATTAATTCAAATTTCAGAAGGAAATATTTGTATAATTCAAAGCCAATTGTTACATTTCAAACTTAACATAATGACCTTTAGTAAATCATCCAATATACCAATAAAATGACAAGTAACGCTAGAATTATTGACGCAGAGTAAAAGAGAAGATTTACTTAGTCCAAACAAGACGTAAAATACAACATTTATAATGCAATCAATGAACTTAAGAGTGTATTTTGCGTCAAGATATGTAAACTACAACAAACTGGTATCATTTATGTTTTTTCCACGTAGGTCTAATATGGTTTACGTGTGAAAACTTATTTTACTACAATTTTCTTTTGCTAATTTTTCCAAGATTTATAGTTTGTGTTTAGATTTTCTTGTTTTTTCATAATATATGTGCATGCATGTGTAGGCTATTTTATCTAACATATTAAAAAAAAATGTGTTTGTACGTAACATATTTCGAGGTTATTGATATATTATGTAAAAGCTACCTCGATACTCATAAAAACAGTTAATTCGAATTGTGAATACTTCGAATCATTTTAGATATCCTTTGGACTTTGAATTAAAAAGGTTCTACTGCATTTATACAACCAGCAATTTTATTTTTTTATATCTGACTCTTTAGACAGCTCTAGAGAGGCAGAGCTTTTACTGTTTGAGCCACTGCTGCCATACATCCATTTATTTTAATATGGTCTAAAATAGGTTTTTCCTATAAGCCCTAGCGATCAAACCATAGGTCTCGTTCTATCAAAACTGTTTAGGACGGGGGTGTATGTAGAATGGTACATGAAAATTCCCTGTGGATTTAGTAAATCAGTGGGAGAACGTTTGCGAGATTATAAATCATCATCATCATTAACAGTTTCCAGCCAGTGGCCGGGTCAGTTTAGTAAAATGCCTCAATTTGTCTTCCTTTTAAATGCTTCTCTTTCTATCCTCTCACTTGCACACTTTCTGTTATCTGCTCTTCTCAACTATTTCTTGGTCTCCCTTGTGGTCTTTTTCTTACATACTTCATTTCTATAATTTTATTTAGCATCCTCATCCTCTCCATCTTCATTACATGGACAAATCAACTCATCCTAACTTCCTCTAATATCTCATGTCTCTCACTCTTTCCTAGATAACTTCATTCCTAATCTTGTTTCTCCTCGTGACAACTAACATGCGCCTCACAATATTCATTCCCAAGGCCTCCACTTTCCTAATCTTTCTTACATTCAATGTTTAGTGAATGATTGTAAAACAAAGTGGTTGAAATGTTTCTCAACACAATATCATGACACTATAAAACATCAAAAACAATATGACAACGCTGCCTTATCTAATATTATCTAACTCGAGTTAAGTAGTTCAAAAACAAATCCCGGCGGACAATGGGAAATTACAGCCGTTTAACATTTCCTGGCATTAAAATATACCCCTTACAAAGTCGCTGGACAGACCCATTTAAATGTGACTGTTGCTCCTCCCCCTTCACTTAGTATATATGATGCGTTCACGGTAAATTTTCAATTAGTATATATGATGCATTCACGGTAAATATAGCCCTTACAAAGTCGCTGGACAGACCCATTTAAATGTGACTGTTGCTCCTCGCCCTTCACTTAGTATATATGATGCGTTCACGGTAAATATGGCCCTTACAAAGTCGCTGGACAGACCCATTTAAATGCGAATGTTGCTCTTCCCCCTTCACTTAGTATATATGATGCGTTCACGGTAAATATAGCCCTTACAAAGTCGCTGGACAGACTCATTTAAATGTGACTGTTGCTCCTCCCCCTTCACTTAGTACATAAGATGCGTTCACGGTAAATATAGCCCTTACAAAGTCGCTGGACAGACTCATTTAAATGTGACTGTTGCTCCTCCCCCTTCACTTAGTATATATGATGCGTTCACGGTAAATATAGCCCTTACAAAGTCGCTGGACAGACCCATTTAAATGCGACTGTTGCTCTTCCCCCTTCACTTAGTATATATGATGCGTTCACGGTAAATTGGAGATACAATAGCTAACATTCAAAGTGCTTTCACTGTTCTAAATATATTTGGGCCCTGAAAACCATGAGTGCAGGTTCAAGCACTTTATATTATATTGGAACCTAATGCGCATCAATTTAGGGGGCCACACATCGGTGGGTACGAGGACAAAGGCGTAGGTATTGTCTTATCTGGTTTGCTAGTAAATGAGAGGTCTAGGTTTGAATCCCAACCAGGTGTACTTAGGAGTTGTTTTCCCTCCAAATGGTTTCTAAATCTTCCTCCGTGTAAATGAAGGTAAATGTAATCTGGACTACCTCCTCTATCCCTATTCTACTAGTGTGAAGGACGGGCAGTAAGGCACGGAGCACGGATATATATTGGGGAGGAGTATGACTGGGGGATCCAATGTAGTGTAATTGTGAGATGGTCTTTTTTTATTTATTTTTAGCACCGCATCTTACTAACCGTTCGGGTTATACGCTTATCTAATTACGCTAATAGTTTTATGGATTATGAAAGTTACATTTAGAGTAAGTGTTCCTGCATTTGCGTAGAAGAAGAGTAAAACCAGTTTGAAAAAACCTCGGTAAACCCAACCTAGTTCGAACCTCCATCTCCCCGTTATCGGCGGTCTAGACTACTGCGAGAGTAGCGCTTTAGACCTTGCGGCTATCGAAGCGGGTTTTAGAATAGTTACGAGAAACATATATTGTCAACACTGGGCCGTTCACAGATTACTTTTCAAATATGTTGAAAGATTATACACTAGGACGCAGGAATTGAGGTGAGCCCGGGACATTTGGCTTAACGCATCACTGCCGTACTAGTGAGCTACCCAGGTTCCTCCCATGCACAGTTAAATTCGCTCATTATTTTAAGGCGAAGTTTATAGTGTACGTGTGAGATCAGCAACTTATTGCGTTTAGTAACAAAGCCACGTGGACTTGTGGGTTTCTACGATTCGGCATGGGAAGACGAGAAGAGTGAATAATGCTCGTGAAATCCACAAAGAACCTAATTCCTAGCTGTACCGCCAATTGACCAACCAAATATGTATTTTAAATAACCAATAACCTTTAGAAATTGTCTATTGCTACAAGGACTGTGATCGCTGGATAAGAAGACTCAACCAATTTGATAAATTTAAAAAGAACGTATCTGCAATCGCATAAGATAAACACATCGTCATTGCACATTCATGAAATTTTTAAAACGGCCACTTCACAAAACACGCGACTAAAAGAAACTCTAAACCGTAACCAAAAATGTAATTAGAACGTAATAGCTCTAGCATAGCGATAGTTTTCGAAGCTCATTAAGACAGTAATTAGCGCTACTACTGATGGGACAAGGGGACACAGCATAGCAACAAGAGGCTCGATCAAGTCACTATAATAAAACAAGTGGTGTGTGTATGTATATATGTATTGGCCTACACACCACACATGTCCAGTGTTCCCCTCCCACCAGACCACACTTCCAACTCTATTCAAGGTACCCACTTCCAGCTGCTTCCTTCGACAGATCCAAACACATACATTACACATGTGGACATGTAATAGCGCCAGAAAGTTATTACAGACCCAACCACAGATCCGGAAAGTTCTTCCAACATTATGTATACCCTATCTATGGTAGGAGAGGTGCTAAGTGACAGCTGTCAGAAGGTACTTTATTGCAAACATTGACTGAAAGTAGCTAATGTCAACCTATTAGGAAATAATTATTGAAACTATAGCATTATTCTATGGGTCTATAGTGACCAAGCGTCTGCCGTATGTTGGCGAAGTGTGTGCCAATGTTTGCGGACAGAGGGTTTTATGGGGTCAGTCAACTAACCTACGGCAGTTAATCTCAGTTTTCTAGGCCGAAGACGCTACTTATTTATTCAAGTAGCGCCTCAATAATTATTGTCCTCGCGAGGCTGAGTTAACCCCATCCCAAGCACACCACATCACAGAAAAACCAGGAGGTACCGGAAATTGAACCCGGAACCCCTGGATCAGTATCCAAGTATTCTGACCACTATATCACAGAGGCAATATATATATATTATTTAGAAATAATTGTTATTTCCTAGTTCCAGTGTACGAGACTTATAAAATACTGTATAACATTTGTCATATAGAGAGAATAAATAAGAGTAGGCCTACATTGTAGAAAAGAAAACAGCCTAATTACAAACTGCATCCTAGAGAAACGTTATCTGAAGTGTTTATTATATACTTATTAAGGTGAATCTTACGATTGTTTCAAAATCCTAGTCTAGTTTTGGCATTTTTGCAGTACACAAAACCCCTTAAAAATATGTTCTCCTTATCTAGTTGTGATCCCGTCTTACTATCAGTTCGGGTTGTACGCGTATGAACTAGTTATGCTAATGTATTAGAAATGAGGAAGGTTGCATTTTTAGGAAATATACCCACATTTGCGTGAATGAAGAATGGAAAACCACCCTTGGTAGATCCGACCCGGTCTCAAATCACGGTCTCCCTGTCAGTGAAGTTTATCCTATTGCAAGAGTGACGCGTGAGACCGCACGGCCTCCGATGTTGGTCACAAAGTATTAGCAATGCAATACTTTTACTAATACATACACTAACACTAATGTATGTATTAGTAAAAGTATCTTGCAACATAAACGAATAGCAAAAGACTTCGATAATAATAATGTCGTGTTTGGGCTACAGCACTCGTAGCCCAGTTTGTGGAAATATTAGCCAGTACTCGCTCAAATGTACTAAACTAACATCCTTTCCGTGGTGGCTCTTTCCATGTCCCGAGGAGATGAGATGAGGTGATAGTGAGTATGAGGGTGTGGAACCAGTGGAAACACTTAAACCTAACTTAACCCCAATTAACCTAACCCTGGTGGCCATGGAAATTATTATTTATTTAGCACCGCGTCTAACTACCCGTTCGGGTTATACGCTTAAGTACTAATTACGCTAATGGATGAGGAATAGGGAAGGTTGAATTAGTAGAAGTGAACCCGCATTTGCGTGGAGGGAGAGTGGAAAACCATTTAGGAACCCCCACCCCCCAGTTCATCCGACCGAGATTCAAACCTCGATCTCCCCGTCCTCCATGGAAATTTTTCCCTTTACGAGAAAAATCACCTGGTACCGGCCGTGAACCAAACCCAAGACCTGTAGTTTAGCAGCCAAGGGCTCTGAGCCCTACACCACGAGGCCGGTAAATAGACTTTGATCCACAAATACTACCACAATATCGTCATTAATGACAAAGACATAAAAACATAATAGCTTATGAAATAGTTTAACTATACATCGCATAGGGCACGGTTTAAAACAACGACGCAATTAATATTCATTAACCGCGACTTCAACAAATAAATCAATAGCATAGTGAATCTTAATACATTTGTTTATTTTTCAGTTTTTTAGCACTATATAAATTTTATTGGCATCTGGAACTTTTTTTTTTTACCACCACGTCTTATATTCCGCGGTTTATATGCTCCCTTGTAAGTACCTTTTGGGTAAACTTCAAATCATAAGTTAAGCTAGAAAAACTTCAACCTTACCTAGGTTTGAACCAAGTCCTTCAGAGGTGTAAGGCGTGCCCTCAGCGACCTTGCCAACAATAATATTTTATTTTCATACTACAATCAAGGGCAAGCTTAAAATTATCCTTTAATTTACTAAAAATAAATATCGTGTTGTTGTTATGTGTTTTAAACGTGTTAGAAATCTTGCACAATCAGCAATACTTGTTAAAAGAAACTAATATTTTCGTGACTGGCGACCAGTCATAAACAAGGTTTGCGGATCCCCTGATAATATGCACAGCTTCGCGGTCCCTTTTATAAGTTTATTTTCATTGGTGTCCTCTATAATGATTTCGAAACATATCTGAAGAGAGTCCTAACAATAATTTACCACAGCAGTAGCATTCGTTGCTGAACACAAGAGCATTCGTTACTGTAATCATTACTCAAATTTCGCTACGCTGTACCCTCCGTTTAACTTTACGTCGAAATGTAGCAGTCGGCCTCGGTGGTCTTGGGGTAAAGTACTCCCTCCACCTCAGAACTCGGGGATCGTGTGTTCAAAACCAGCCGGATCGACGGATTTTTCTTGAGCGATAAAAATTGTGGCATGTAAAAACAAACTGGAGGGTATGTGAAAATACCTTTTCCGGCAAAATTCGTAGGCCTTTTATCTCTCGCTCATAGAAATGCTCGTGTGCTGATATAATCAGTCGATTCAGAAAATGCACGTTAAATACTTCAAATAAATGGGGGGCGAGAGGGGGTAGTCAAGATTAACAAGGCGTGCAACCCGCTTCAGTGCCCGCGTGGTCGAATGCGCTACTCTTGCAGTAAACTAGACTACCGATGACAGGGAGATAGAGATTCGGATCTCGATCGGGTGCACTGAGTTTTTTTAAATTGTTTGCAACCCTCCCCCCACGCAAATACGGGTACACTTCCTACTAAGATAACCTTCGTCATCCCTAAAACCATTAGAATAATTAGTATTCAACCGATCGGGTAGTAAGATGTGGTGACAATAAAAACAGGGCGTGTACCTCTGTATAAAAAGTCCCGGAGGTGGAATGTTATAATAATACGATCGTAATTTATTAGCACTATCATTTAATTATATATTTTTTTCTTACCCGTCAAAGTTGGCACTATTTGTCGAACATTCCCTTAGCACATGCAGGAGAGTAATTAACCTTTAGATAAAGTTCAATACACGTTTACGTTCAAACAGAAAGTGAAAGAAATGATCGAACTAAACACCTGGTCACATTCCTGCCCTGGAGGGATAGCGAGATTGACCAAGGAAAGTGGTCAGTCACAATAATATTTAGGTCAGTCGATCACTAATGACAGGTAGCCGTTAAATACTACCTTCACCTACGCTAGGCGTGGTGGTGGTGGTGGTGATGGTGGTAAAGCGACCCGGATAAATTACACAAGGGGGAGAAATTTTGATGGAAAATTACGTACGTTTTTAAGTGGACTAACCAGGTGACAAAAAAAAGTAACAAATACGTACTACACAATTTAATTATTTACATATGACCCTAGATAACTTTTACAATTTGCTCCATTTAGTATGTGAGCTAGGTATTCATTGTCTCATTGACAGACTCAAGTCATTATTAAATTGTCACGATATCATTTGTGTGTGTTGAAATTTGATATTTTTTAAAATAGTTTAAGTCCACCACACCCTTTCCAACTGAGTAAAAAAAGTATTGTGATATAAAAAAAAGTATTTGCGAGTTGCTCAAACAACCATGCTCATTATATCATTATTCATCTGAAACATGTTTAGTATAACACTATAGTCAAGTAATATAGGTTGTATAATATTAAAATATTATTAATTAGTACTTATAATTATAAATTAATTAATGATTTTACTCGGCTTTAGAGCAAGCATGGACCAGTAATTGCTTAGTGAACTAACTCTTCGTTGCACAAAAGAGAGCGGGCCTACATTTTGAGCCGACCGATAATAATGTATTCTTGCGCACTGTAGTGCATTTTGGGAATAGTTTGTGTGTCGTTATTGCTTGTAGTGTGTCGTACGTGATTATGGGTTTTATTTGACATTTTATCAATGTGGTGCTAAACTTTTTTAGTGAAATATAAAATGTTGAATGTTATTAAAAGATGATTAATTTCCTTGGAATTAAAAAGCTCAGAGTTGGCTTACGCCAGAACTTTACCACGGGTATAAAATGTAAATGTTTTGTCTATAACAAATAACATCTTGTGAATGTGAGGAATGCCAGGCCTCCACCGTGGTTCGGATTCCACGTTAAACTGTAGGTCCATTTCATCTCACAATCACCCTACTACCATTACACATTAGCGTAAGTGCGTATAACCCGAATGGGTAGTAAGACGCGGTGCTAATAATAATAATATAACAAATAAGGTATAACAATGGTAGAGTTATCTAAGCACAAACGTCACGCGTGAAAGAATTGTATACACTACACATCAGCTCCGAGTGTTGAGAAGTAGTAATGTCGCAACTACTTTGATCTTCTTTTTAATGTGCTTCAATTGCGATAAACAAATAAACCTTATTCACTTTGACACCGTGATATTCTGAATGTGTTTGTAATTTTGAAAATAAAATTTTTAAAAAAACCCACTATAATTATGAGTTATATTATGTTGCTCGGATGTCTGAGCGCCATTCTACTGAGTGTCTGCCTAGTAGAAAAGGTTTTTATAAATTTAGGTACTCCTGCAATGTTTATGGCCGCCAGGGTTTCACAAAAGGATTCTCTTTCCTGAAACAACTGAAATTATGTGTGCTATCCTACTTGCGGAAGCACCACTTAAAATACAGATCAACCTTTATAGATATTAAGATAGCATGGAAGTTTATACATTTTATCAATGGAAAAAAAATAAGTTTAATTCTGACTCAGGTAGTAAAAAAAAATTGGTATAGGGATATTATGTTAGTGCATAAGCTTTCAGCTTTACAAAACTTAAATTTCACTTGAATCAGGTTGTTAGAAAACAGCAATATAATATTTAAAACAAATATAACAAAACACAACTTTTGGTTGGACTTTTCGACATTATCTTTTTCTTTTGTCTTGGATCATTTAAAACAATCTAAAGAGTTAGCTCCAAAGTTTTCCTGTCTCCTCCAACAATGAAATTTGAATAGATCAATATATAATATATGTATCTATTGCAAGAAAATAATATGTTATAAAGTGAATTTAATTTATCACTTTGATGTGTTGGTACCTTCCAATAAATATAACAGTTAATTGATTATTGGAGTTCTTATGGCTAACCAAATTTGAAGTTTTTGCTGACTTAACTTGGTGAAAAAAAATGTTAGCACTGAGTCTTACTATCCGTTCGGGTTATACTTTTATTTTCATATTAGGTTAATGGTTTTAGGGATAAATAAGGTTATATTTAGAGGAAGTGTACCCACAGTTGTGTATAGGGAGAGTGGAAAAATATTTTAGAAAACCCATCCTCAGCACACCCGACCGAGATTCGAACTTCGATCTCTCCTTCATTGGCAGTCTAGTCTACTGCGAGAGTAACGTGTTAGACCATGCGGCCACCGAAGCGGTTCATTAGTGCAAAGGTTTTCACTAAATGCCATAAAATAGATGTTTAAATTTTCCATTTTAGGAGTTATCCAGTTCAGGTTTCCATCTCCAAATGAATATCAAGCATGCTCCTTTGCACTATATGTAAATACGTAAATTTGTTGATTTTATTATATTTCATATTTGTAGTCTTTTTTCTGTAATAGAAAAAAAGCGCCGAAGGAAGTTTCCTTTTCAATTGTTTCTATTTCGAAGAACAATCCAAAACCCTTCCACTACATAGAGGAAACAAAAACTCTTTGCCTTAATTAAACATGTTCATCCAGCGCTCGAAATAGCGGCTAGTTCCTAGCTTGGCCACTACGTCTGGGTGAGCATTAAAATAAAACGGGAATAATTTGTTAACTTTATTTGTGACGTGCCTCGCTCCAGCAACAATAAAGGTCAGAAAGGGTGCTTTTTTTTTCAAATAACAAAACCTTTGAAAAAACTTTTATAAAGACACTCAGAATTATAGTCGACAATAAATAATTAAGATAGTGATAACAGAAATAATACTACAGTGACATTAAAAAATACGGTCAATTGCTTAAAAAGAACTTAAACTAAATAAAATTACTGTTACACTAGCAATTTAAAAAGTGTATATATGTGTGCGTGTGTGTGTGTATGTATATGTAGAGTCAACTTACCACTTCTTTGGTTTTCGATGACAGCTAGCAGAAGCTAGCAGATGGTATCAATAACGCCAACATTGTCTAAAATAAACTTTTGTCACCATATTTGGAAATAATAATTATTTGCTAATTACTACTATTTTATTACTAAAAATATTATCAATCACTATTAACAATACTTCCCCAAAGATTACAGTATAATTTTACTTTTCATAATCAAATTTAAGAAAAAAAAGTCTAGTGATTTCATTTTAGTTTTCCTTTTAACTCTTGTGGTAATAACAGGTTAAATAGAGCATGAAATTTTACATTTAATGGTATTATATTCAGTTATTAATATTTTTATAGCTGACCTCGTATATCTTTAACATAAACAAATGGTTTGTAATAATAAAGAAGAAAGAACATTCAAAATGTTTGTGAAATAATATAAAGTTTAAATTTTGTAAACAAAGTGTATTAATACTTTTGCCGCGTAACGGACAACGGTGCTCTTTTTTCTACGTCATCAACCGGCACCTTTTATCCAGTGGCCATATTTTTTTTCAGCATATAAGACCACTTTTAACGTTCTCTTGCTTTTAAAAATTAATTTTAATTAAACAGCAAAAGAAAACTTCAATATTAAGCAACTAACCAAACGGTTATTCTTATAACCAAAATCCAACAATTTTAAAATGCAGTATAACATTGAATTATCGTATAAAATAAATTTAATAAAACCACGTGCGTGAATCAACAAGTTGAAGAACAAAATATTTTATAGTTGAGTATTATTGATTTGTATTTAGGCGTGTCTATTCTACCCGTTAATAATTTTATTACAAATTTGAATAGTACAGTGTCTTTTTTAAATACTAATTCGGCTAGTTAGTAATCTGTGTGCTCTTTTGTGAATATTATTTCGGTGTGTGAGCGTGTTATCCTCAGTATATAAACGGTTTTTTGGTGATCTTTGAATAATTATTTATCTAATATAACCTTAAAGCGTGTGATAAATAAAATAGCGAGTGTTTCTCAGTGATCGATATACATTATTCGAAAATTTAAGTGTATCAAGACTATAAAATAAATCTTTTAACCCCAATATTGTGTTGTGTTGCCCTCTAGGCTAAACCTCTAGTTTTAGAATTTTTATAGTAGGCCTATTCCAAAAAAATCTGTGAAGTGTAATAAAAATTACTTGTGAGTCTTTCACCAGTGTTGATTAAATAAATACCAGGCTAAGACTTCAAGTTATAAGTTATTGTATTTTTATTAGAGACTTTGTTACAACTGTTTAAGAGTAGTGAAACTAAAATAGATGTTTGTTAATTCCGTATTGTGTCCCGCACAGCGACGTTGGTAAGTTGATTTGTTTATTAATTGTCTTTTTCAAAATCATGAATATAACAGTAATTTATCATAGATTTTCATACAACTTAAGTATCAAGTTTTCTTCATGGTTCTTTAATTTCATTTTACTTTGTCCATGATTATGGTATTTTTATTCCGAAACCTGTTGGAAGAATATAAATCATCATCATTCTAATGGCTGATTATCACAAGGAGTAATGGGATTGAACCCAGATAAGGCTTAGATTTTATAAATAACCTTAAAATAAAAATAACTAGAACATTTTCATTACTTTATTAAATCTTATTTGGAGATGCTAACCCACTAATTCAATTTTATTACCTAATTTACAACCCTGTTCATCTTTAAACTTTGTTTTTGTCCTTAATTTGTTGTATCCAAGTTTTGTATATAAATTTTAATATTTTTTATGTGTATTTTAGCCTTGTCGTCAAACCATGTTTTAATTCAGTTATGTTATATCACTTTATTAAAAAATATTATACATATGCCATTTTGCAGCTCCTTAAAAGCAAAATAAATCAAAATATTATACATATGCCATTTTGCAGCTCATTAAAAGCAAAATAAAATCAATCTTTTGAATATTAAAAGTCACTTAATTCATATACCAATTTTAAAACTATTTAACCCATTAAATTGGAAAGCTATATATTTTGTTATAGCTATTCTTGAGTTTTCTATCTAAGTTCTAAGTTTATTACCACTCCTTACTTTAAACTACTTTAGAAAGTTTTCTTATATATATATTTATTATTATTATTACCACTTCTTACTACACATTCGGGTTATACGCACTTACGCTAATGTGTAATGGTAGGGTGATTGTGAGATGAAATGGAGGACCTACAGTTTAACGTGGGATCCGAACCACGGTGGAGGCCTGGCATTCTCCACATTCACAAGTTGTAATTAATATCGTCTTGTCAGAGGTGAAGGAAGGGTTTGGCAATCAGATAAATTTGTGCCGGGACCGAGGAATGAACCCCGGACCCGAGCACAGAAGTCTGACACTTTAAACCTAGACCGCCAGGTCACCAATATGTTGTAATACTGTTAAAAAGGTTTATGACTGTTTTTTTCTTCTATGTGTACTAATAGACATTCAGATTTTTCACATTCATAATGTGGTTAATAATATTAATATTAACAAAAAAAAGTGGATTCTTTTTTATTGAAAATTATTTATTCATTACAATAAAAACTAATACGGGATTAAATGCTATTTTTTTTAAATTTATATTCTTGAAAAAATTAATAACTAATACTAGGCCTTACATCAACATATCAGCTCAATAATATATAGAAAATAAATAAAACAGTCATATAGGTTTCTTGTATAGATCTAAAATTTAAGTGTCAGAAGTGACAGCTGTTAAACACATGTTTTTGCAGATCATATGGTTCGGCGGAGGGATACATAATTTGGTCTAGTTACTTTTCAGAGCTGTCAGATATCAGCTGTTAGCTGTCAGTCAGCACCAAAGAAGTGCTGTGAGAGGTATATATATAGTAACAAAAAAAATTGTATCTTTTGTTGGACCAAAGCTTGACAACCTTCCAGCTGGTAGTTCTTAATTAATTTATTATATATTTGTTACATATTAACCCGCAGCGGTGATTACCTCAACTGGCCTGGTTTACTGGTAACGCGGAGGTCGGAGTTCAAATCCCAGCCGTGCGTATTTTTTCTTAACTAGTTTTCTCCTACCGATTCAAATGAGTGTGGGTACATTTCATCTAAATTCTAACATGCTCATACCTACCTCATTTGTGTAATATGCATATAGACCGGGCGGGTAGAAGGACGAGATAAAAAAAACACTTAAATGACAAACTGTCTAATGTACACTCCGTATACCGTGACATACCTGTATACCTGTTACAATTTAAACAGTATGGGCTAGCTTATAAAATAGGCATATATTGTAACTCGTCAAAGTAAGACTTCTACCCTTCAGGGTACATGAAGTGTATATAAACTTCATGTAGGTGAGAATTTTTGTGGGATTGCACTAGCATTCGCCTGAAGAGAGCATGAGTAGTCAGGCATCGAGCCCCTGCCACCAAAGTGAGAGTAGCTCGCTAACGCACGCCCATTTATTTAAAGCCACGGCTAGGAACTCACTGTTCTGTTACCAGGCGATGGTGAAACAATCGAGCACAGATATATGAACAATTTGTAGGAAAGGTTTCAGCTCTAAAATTAACAAGTATATTATACTTATCAGCAAGCTCAGTTCTGACCCTAGAGGTCAAGGATCTGGTTGTTAGCCACACCAACTAGAATTTATTTCATTACTGCCCAGGCCAAGATTTGTTTGTACCAAACCAAACGTTCGTGAACAATTAAATATGCACGTAAAATAGGTAAGCTATCAGAAAAACTCGAGTAAACTAGTGTTTTTTTAGCGCCACGTCTTAACTACCTGTCCAGGTCATACGCACATGCACCTACTAATTAAACTAATGCATTAGGAAGATTCAGTTTAAAGGGAGTGTACCCGCATTTGCGTGGATGCGGAGTGGAAATTCATGTAGGAGGCTGAAGTCAGTTACAAAGTACAGTTATGTAAAAATAAATGTCATTATGACTTTAACTTGAACTATTTCGATAATGTTAGCCTATAATTTTTAAACATTATTATTAAAAACAAAATATAAAAATAGTGATATCCAAAATGTGCCGCCCCTAGGCCCGTGCCTAGTGTAAATCCGCTTCTGCTTAGGCCATGTGATCACCGATACAGGTTAGCGAATTATTCCACAACAAATTTGACTGTGATGCGGGTGAATAGGATTGATCATGTGACTTTAGACAGCACGGCCCAAGTTATGACCTTCGTCATCAGAAGAATGTTTGTTGATGTAAGCAAGTGAAGTCTGTGTGCATGCAGCGAATCAAATTAGTGCTAGGTGCGCGATTTCTGAGCGCTTCAATTACAGACTTCCTGAGAAAAAGAGAGGTTAACTTGTTGCATGCGACGCTGAATCACCACAGGTATACCCTGATTTTGGTTGGAAGAACAGCAGAGAAAATTCAAACATATTTTTTGAGACCAGAATTGATAACATTTTTCTATATATATATTTTGTATTATTCTATAGGTATAGGTAGTGACAGCTACAGATAATATGACTTGATGTATGAATATATTAAAATTGTTTTAGTAACTAGTTACTAACGTCTAATGTTCTTCCTATCAAAATCATTCCATAGTTAATATTTCGTCATTTGTCATAACTTAAGTCCCTACATTTTGAAGACTACACTCTACATCCAGGAACCCTACGCCATTATTGTAAATACTTAAGAGACCTTATATTATGGTGTATAAATATTTGATTTTCTATCATAAAAAAAACTTGAATTTCGCTTTAAAAATTATCAAATTAAAATATCGTCCTAAACTTGGAAAAATCGCAAAAATTACATATTTTGCACAATATTTTAGACTTACTTTTAAAAATAAGTTCAATAAAGAAACTTTTTAGTGTCAAACCATATATATATCACAGTAGACATCATTTAATGAATCGACCTGAAAATAGACCATAGGCCTACACCTAAAATAAAGATCACTTTGAAAGGAAAAATTATGTATGTCTGGAAATGAAACCTGCTGCTTTCTTAGTGTTCATATTACTATGATTTTACATTTTTTGTTATAACTAAGTCTCATTGCCTAGAGTTATTTTTTAATCATGACCTAGGCCTACAATGTGTTATTGTTTGTTAATAGAGCAATTACATTCTGACTTCGAAAGTGAGGTAAATAACAGTTTGTTATTAAAAGATTTGTCTTTTCTTCAGCCCTAAATACAAATGCAACCATTGTTTTTTTTAAATTCAATATATATTAAAGTTGAAATTTAATAGTTCTGCTTTAAACAAAAAAAAAAAGTATTTAATCAAGTAACCAATAAACTTCAACCAAAAGTCTCTAGAACATTCTGTGAAAAGTAGTAGTGACAGCTATGATCCTAGAAGGTTTGACTATTTAATTTTGTCAGCCATTTTGGATTGATGTTAGATTTTTATTGCTATAGTCAAGGTCCATTTATGTTTAAAAGTGTTTTTGAAGTAATGCCTGTTGTGGAGATTATAAACTATAAACTATTTCTATACATAACATTTGATAAATATTGTCCAAAGGTATGGATTATAAGCCACACTACAAACGGAATTTGCCTATAAAACATGAATCTCGATTTAAAATAAAAAATATTATCAAGAATTTGTAAGAAAATTTCGATTTCGTGTATAGCAAACTACCTTTATAGATTTATTTCGTGAACTTAAAACATTCGTAATAGTGATTTATTTGAGCTTGAAACAATTTTTTGGCGCTTCTGACATGGATTTTTCAAAGATTTCGTGAAAAAACTGTTCGAGAAGAGTCGGTGCCTCTATAAATACTGTATGTAGATAGCGCTGACGGGTAGTAAGGCCCGGGGCTCTTAAAACAATATAAACCCTGATTGTTATAGGAAGCCCACTTTTGATCACAACAATCAAAGATTGGAAATCACTCAAATTTGGCATTCTAGAAAGATGCCCTATTTTATTTATCAATTATAAAGTTTATCTAAAAGGTTATCAAAAGCTTCCAATAATATATACTTCCCAAAGAATTACTGAAAATTTATATTTACTTTATTGCTTGAACGGACTGGCACAGTTTTGTAAATGGAGTTGTAAATTTTTTCACAGCCAATGGAACATGAGTTTCTAGTTTTCAAATAAGTTTTTTTATGAAAATCATACTTTTTTATGTAGTTTTATCGCCTGAGAGGAAAAGTTTGAAACACAGGGTTATACCATGGAGGGGTATTTTTTGGAGGGAGCAGTGGGGACAAACCGCTCCATAAATTATTATTAGTATTAATATAGTATTTTTGTATTCCTAATGCCTAGGCTAGATGATTTTGTCTTTTATAAAATCGATAGCAACCAACCATATTTAGAAAAAAAAATCACTTTAAATTGATTTAAAAAAGGATTTAATGCTTAGAAAAATTCCTTGACGTGTTGTATTGATAGACTTCACAAGTCTACAAATGTGGAAACCCCCTCTAAAATTAAATTTTCGAGTGTGGTCCTGTGGAATGTAGATGAACATAAGACACTTTCCTAAAATTAAAAATATTTCACGTTTATTTAATCCTGCCCGAGTTTGTTAGTATATTATATTAAAACACATAAATCCAATCATATCTAGACAGGCAGCACCCAGATACACTTTGAACTATTTATCTAGAGGCCTATACATAATATTCAAAATATAATAATATAGTAGATATCTCCTTGGGCCAACAATGACGTCACCTGGAGAGTTTATAGATAAATGGACATCATAATCATTGTATTGTAGCATCTAACTGTATGGTTAAACTTTCAAAAGAGTTCCTTAGAGAAATAACTGTCCAAAAATTATAGCTAAATTATAATCATTATTATTATTATAATTATCTTATTATGCATTATGCCAGGGTTAATAAAAGAAGTGGTCAAAGTTCTTAATGTTTTAAGAACAACGGTAGGCCACTTTCACCCGTATTCACTCTATTTGTTGAATGTCCAACTGCCATCTTATCCCATCAAATGTCTGGGAGACGGCAGCAATCAAGTCTGCCATGTGCGAGATCCGCCCACCAACTAGCTAATCTCCCCCAAACCACATTCTTCTAAACCAGATAGCAGGACCCATTCACACAAAGCCTCGTGATAGCATCACAACGCCCTTTCATTTGATTGCATTTTTACCAAACTAAGGGTGCCGCCTCGTTAGGCGAGAAAATGCCGTTCAACTCTAACCCAATATTTAACCAGAGATGAATTATTTCAAGATATGGTTAATGCCAAACTAAAGTATAAAGCTTCCAAGAGGTTTTATTTTCATTAACAGCTCTATATTTATATTATAGACAAAAACATTGTGAAAATATTAAAGTATAAATAGCTCATTATCAACAACTTTATAAGTATATTTGCGGAGTTACAAGATTAGGCTTGATGAAAAAGGGCTCTTAAGCCTCCCTCTAGCAAATACAGTAATTTTTTCGATAGGCTCGCAACAGATAATATTAAAATATTTGAGATTAGCGGCGAGCTCTTCTCTTTACCTTGAGATAATACGTCTTTCCCCTCTTTCTTACTGATATAAAAAGGTGGTTGTAGGTAAAAGGCAAAAGGGAGTATAAGCGTAGAGAGAATGGAGTAGTTGTTCCAAAAAATTACACATACAATTGTATTTTAAGCCGTGTAGCCTGACGATTAATATTTTTGTCGTGGACTGATCTGAGGCGCCCGCCAGCCTTAACAGTTTTCTCGCTGGATTTAGAAATGTTAAAATTATTCAGGGGATTTTTTTGTTTTGTTACCGGTTAACTTTAGATGTTTAACAACAAATTCCTTCCCACATAATTAGGATGGGGAAACGACTTCAAAAAATTTAAATGTTAAAAACTTATACCCTTGACTAGACTTTGAGAGATAGTAAGGAATTGACATATGACAGCTAAAAAAATTACTATATCTTCTTTCTAGTATTCAAACGTCAAGTAATGTAATCTGCATCTGTCACTTTTAATAGATATTAATAATATCTATAAAGAAAAACACAAATAATAAAGTAAAATGTTCTCAATGGGTTTTCTTAGCATCGCGTCTTACTACCCGTTTTATATTTAATGCCAATGAAACAGATCATTAAAATGCATTATCAAATACAATACGTTTTACCTTTTTTCGCTTATTAAACTGCAAAAATATACTGAATTAAATGTATAGACCAAAAAAATAATAATTTCTTTAGGGACCGATTGGATAACTAATCGAACAGCCCTGCTTTAAACCATACGAACAACTAGCTAAGTCTTTAAAAAAATTTAACTACATATTTCTGAAACTTTATACTATTGATATTGAATCATCCTAGTTAGATTCCGATCAGGGTTCGGGTGTTTATTTTAAGCTTTGTGGTAGCCAACACTCTTGGTCAGATGAACGTTGACGACTAATTATTTCAGCCTTCATCCTATTATTTTAGATTATAATCATGCAAGAGCCCGTTTCACCCAACGGATAGCAGCTACAGTAGCCCCGTGGCTTCTTTGGTGCTTACTGACAGCTCACAGCTGACTTCTGACGGTCAACATTTAGGTATATACCTAAATGTTGACTGTCAGAAGTACAGCTGATTAACACATATTTTTGCGGATCATATGGTTCGGCGTAGGGATACATAATATGGTCTGGTAACTTTTCAAAGCAGTCAGCTGTGAGCTGTCAACTCGGCACCAAAGAAGCCCTGGGGCTACTGTAATATAGCTCAATACAGACGTGCGACGCATCGTAGTGCAACTTCAGGTTGTCCATCTCAACCATATTTTAATATGCTATGAATTGTCCAGGTTACGGGGCCAACATGTTTTACAACCACATTATATATTGCAAACATTTTTTTAAATTAAAATTTAAACTTAGTGTGATTATATTTTTAGACGCATACCCTTTCTGTTATTATGTCACTATGAAGGGGTTAAAGAATTTTAACCAGGGTTATATTTAATTAAGACCATATTGAGGCATTCATAAAATATCGCTTTACACAAGTATAGTGTAAAAGCGTTGTAAGCTAGTTTGTTTTACACATTAGCGTAAGTGCGTATAACCCGAACTGGTAAGACGCGGTGATAATAATAATAATAGTCATAATCATAATTATTTATTATAATAATAATTTTATGAAGAGGGGCCGATGTGTTAAAAGAGATTCGAAGTGAGTATTATTTATTAACTTAAATAAAAGTGTTATTTTGACCATTGTAAATGACAGTTGAGTACTTTATTTTAATGAATGTGTAAAGATTCAAAGAAATTGATCAAACCCCCTGACTTTTCCCTGGACATGCAAATTGCCTCTGTTTTCCAGTTCGCTGGACAGTCTAAGCTTTCACTTGTGTTCATTAGAAAACAATGTGATTGAGAAGTGAGCCATTTTACTATATTAAAAAAAATTGAAAAATTAATTCAGTTAACATTTAAAAAAACAAATTATACAGTTCCCAACTTTGCTGTTGTAAATTAAGAATGCAACTTCTGGTTCAAGTATTATGTATACTTCATTCACGGTAGAAATTACTCTCTGAAAGGTCTTTTTTCCTACCAATATCCTACTCTATAATAGATTTCTGGTAGGGAAAAGGGCCTTTCAGAAAACAATTCCTACGCTGAACAGACTTTTATGTATTTAGTTTCCCAGTTTCACTTGTAAAAGAGCGAGAGATTAAAATAATTGAATTCAAGGTTTAACAATGGCTAAATGATTTTATAATGATAAAAATTGATAAAAAAAATAGATAAAAACATACTAATTAGTGCAAAATTAATTAAGAAATCCCGCCTAGGGACAGAAGAAAAATGTGGAAAGAATCCCATGCACAAAGATGACAAAGGAAAGAGGAAAAAATACTTTACACAAAACACTACCTAGTCCATTTTGAATTCAAGAAGAAACTGTTAGAAACACAATGGTAGGGAAAACTGTTCGAATAATAAATAAGGTTTGAAATACTAATTTAGGTTTTCTGAACATTTTTTTTTCTAAGGTGCTAGCCAAATATTGTACTTTTTTCCTTTAATATAACATTCCCTGTGTTTTCCAAAATAATTGTAATTTTTCAGACACTTTACAGAGTAATATCGAGAACTTTCATTTTTTTAAATTTACTTCATTCATTCTATTGGTGTTTGTTTGGAACTAGATGAGTTGACCATGATGGGAAAATGTATGCATGAGTAAAATTAGGAGAAGATAACACATGTATTTGAAACAGAGTACCTTGTTAATTGTTTTGGGGATTAGTAAGATTATATAAGTGTGACCGCATTTGCGTGAATGAAGAGTGGAAAACTATTTTGGAAAAACCACCGTCAGTACACCCGACCGAGATTAAAACCTCAATCTACCCGTTATCGGCAGTCTAGTTTTACTACGAGGGTAGCGCGTCAGACCATGCGGCCATCAAAGCGTATATTGATTCATTAGTTAGCTTATTCGTCAATGCGAGGGTTTGCAGTTTAGTGACCCAAATTCACATGTATTCCAGTTTTTTTTATGGAATACCTGGCATTTGTTTTACTGGTATTTTCCCGGGGCGTGGCAACCCTGTATGGACAGTATATGAAAGGGCCTGTGGTTTTGTCATTGAGAGTGCCAGCGAGTCGCGTACACGGGGTCTGCGCGCGCACACACGCTATATAATAATGCCTCCCACAGGCCCGAGTCCTGCCTGACCTTCATCAAGTCTCTTTCTTGGAGAGCAAGCAGTCCTGCCACGCCTTGCCCGCGATATATCCATCCCCTCGGGCTAGCTTTACAGTTTTTAGATCAGTTCACACGAGGATTTAAAACGTGGCGCCCACGTGCGTGCGTACGCACGCTAGCACACATGATATGGGTATGGCCGCGGTCGAGATACGGTGCTTCAGACGATCGATCGCATCATCATGGTGGGAGAGAAATTAGTCAGCCTGTAGAGGGGAAAACGGGAGGCCTACGAGCGATTCGGAGTTCATTATAAATGCAATTACAGGCTTCGACACCTACAAAACAATCTCCCTTATACCTTAGGAGTCCCAACACTTAGCTCGTTATCCTTAGTTATGGGTCACGGGCTCGGCCAAAATATGTTTAATGCTGGTTTTTTTTAATTAATCGGTAAATGTAGCTCAGTATGGTGCATACCCTTGAATTGTTTAGAACAGCGGTTTTAAAACTTTTTTTAGATTGTACCCCTAGGTCATGACCAAAAGTTTAATTTACCCTCAAGGAAAAAAAATTAAAATGACAGACTTAAAAAAATATGACCACATGGTAAATTATTGATCTATTTAATCTAATGGAAAAAAATATCTCTGATTAAAATATTTCAAATGTGGCAAAGCTATTTATAGAGAAAAAGTAAACCTAAACAAAATATTTTCAAATCAAAATTCATAATTGTAATTCTGAAGCTGGTACATTATGAATACCAATGTTTTTAATGATAGGGGTGTGTCTGCATGGCTTGGCACTACTTTTTGATGTCTGGTTGAAGTCCATTAACTTGGAGTACCAATTTCGAATTATATTCGATGCCAAAGTTTTGTACTAGTTTTGGACCGTATTGTACCACAAACAAAAATGTTTGTACCCCCACCCATTTTGAGTAGTTAGCATATCTAAGTGGTCACTCCAAGTTGATGCTGGAGTACCATTTTCAAATTTTGAACTTTTTTCGATGCCCACGTTTTGTACAGTTTTGTATTAAAAATACAACATTTTGTTACCTCTAACCAATTTGAGTAATTAGTATATCAAAATGACAACTCAAAATTAAGCAAGGACTACAACTTTAGAATTCTGAAATTGTTTCGATGCTAACGTTTTGTACCGATTTGTACTACAAAAAAAGTTATATCCGAACCCATTTTGAGTTAGCTTATTAAAATGGCGACTCCAAATTAAGGGGGGACTATATCTTTAAAATTTTGAACTTTTTTTGATGCCAACTTTTTGTACTGTTTCGTAGAACAACATTTTGTTTGCGTATAATATCTCGCCAAATTAATCAAAGTTTCTCAAGTCTAATTTAATGAATATACTACCTCAGAGGCGTATCCAGATCATTTTCATACGGGTGCGGGGGTGGGAAGTGTCATAATTATAAATAACATAGCTATTTAAAATGTAAGATTTCTGTTAGTAGTCATTTAATAGGTTCTCCTTCATATTTGATCTTATGTATGTATTAAAAGGTTTTTAAATTCAGATGGTTTTTATAAAACATTTGGAGTGACACTCCTCCCGCATTTTTTTAATGGATCACTCTAGAAGCTGTGAATAGTCTTCAACTTGATTTTTTTTTAATTAGAGTCCTTTATAAGCCATTTGATGTGTTCCTCACATAGATATTTTTGAAATTTGGATGCCCCTCGTAGCTATTTAGAGTGATCCTCACCTTAATTTCTACGATAATTGAGTAACCACATTGATATGCTAATAACTCAAAATAGGTGTGGTACAAAACGGTACAAAACGTTGGCATCGAAAAAAAATTCCAAATTCGAAAGTGGATCTTCATGTTAATGGACCTTGTCTGGTTGTCCAGTTGAAACTTTTAAGCGAAGGTCTGGCTCCAAATTTAGCCTATCGTCGTACTTATTTGTTAGGTACAACATGGATGAAAAACTACTCTCAAAGAGATATGTTGCAGAGAAAGGCATAATAGACTAATAATGAAGGTGTCAAGTAGAGGGTTGAAAATTGTCAGAAATCGGTTTCCAGCCAAGAGCAAATAGGGGAAAAGAGGGGTGTAATAACCAACCAGATAACGGTAACTGCCAACAATTGGGGTTTTCCTTAGGTCCCTTGTTATTTTACACATCTTCCCTTGCGAGTTGTTCGCGTACCCCATGAAAAGTGCCCGCGTACCCCAGTTTGAGAACCGCTGGTTTAGAATAAGTCGTTATTCGACTGCCACTGAGCCGTACAAACACAAACGTAAGAAATATCGCTATGTTTGTTTTTCAATGGTTGGGAAGTTTTATAATCGATACGTTTTAATCAGTTATTAACAGTCTAATTTGAGGCATGAGGAGGGTAGTTTTAGAGGAAGTTTCCCGCATTAAAGTTGAGAGAAGATAATGTGCCAGGCCGATAACCGAACCTCGACTTCTCAAGTCACCAATTTTTTTGTAAATGCCCCAATCAAATTAAGATGAATGAAATAATAGTCACTTATTTTTAGACTTTCCCCGACACTGAAAGACGTATCTCCATAAAAAAAAAGTGTGACCTAACTCCTAGATCACGGAATAAAAGGGTGGCTACAAAACTTTAATAAAAAAAATCCATAAGTTCCCAAGTTTTCCAGACAACATTTAAAAACATTCCAGACCTAGAATGTTTACAGTTTTTCTTGGTGGACGGGATTTTTTTCGTTTATTACATTAATCACATATTATTTTTTAAATTGGTAAAAATAGATCATGAAAAGACTACACACGACCAAAGCAGGGCATCAAGGTCGCTTCTGTTATAATCCAATAAATAAAATGTAAAGCTACAAGTGTTTAATAATTTAAATTTGCGTCGGTGTCCGCATGGTCTAAGGCTTCACTCCCGTGTTAGACTTGACTGATGATGACAGAAAGATAAGGGTTTGAATCTTAGGTCAGGTGTACTGAGGGTGGTTTTTCCCAAATGGTTTTCAACTCCCCTCCAGGCAAACGCGGGTACACTTTCTCTAAGTTTCAACCCTTTTCAACCCTAACGCCTTAGCATAGTTAGTACATGTGTGTATGCTCAGAACAGGTAGTAAGATGCAGTGCTAAAAAAGGTCACTGAAGAGCCATATTTACATTTGTCCTCATCTATTCTGCAAGAACCAGGGGGTGGGGGGTTCAGATAAAATGTGTTCAAATCAGTTTTAGTCACTTCTTTTTCATGCAAGGGACCTTGCAGTTAAATTCCCAAATTTAAAAATATTTCAGTTATTTTTTTTAGTTCCCAGTTCTCCAGTTGCATGAACTATGCAGTATTCTCAGGCACAGACGATCTTTATAACCATTGAAAGCACTTGTATCCTACTTTAAGTTAAATAAAACCTTATTTTATGTTTGCAAGTTTATTTTAAATCATAAATCGTAATAATTTTGGCAGCATCTTTGTTGGAGCTTCATATTTGTCAAGTGTGACTGTGGGGTCTGTTTCCACCACAAGTATCCACCAGAATCCAACTCAAACGTGCTTCTAAAGCATTCAAATGGCATGATGTATGCATGTCCATACAGGAAGAATAAGGACAATTTAAAATTCCTCTTTTTGCCTCTGAGTATTTTGGCCGAATACTATTGGTCAATGTTGGCGCATGCGCAGTGTAAGTTTCATGTCAGTCGTGTCTTCATGACTTTTCTAAAAGGTTTTAATTCACATTATTCAAGTTTTTTATATATATTTTATTTTTGACATATTCATTTTAATTAAGCATAATTGTATGTACTCAACATAATAATTAAATACTTTTATGCCACTTAAATTATTTGAATTAAGAATTTACACTCTAAAGATAAAAACAAGGCTAGAGACATTTTAAACCATAAGCTCACCAATCGAAAATTAGTAGGCCTACAGTAGGACCTTGTTCATAAGGCGTATTGGGTTTCAGAGTCCCGTTGCTAAGCGGAACATGAACTTATTTAACTTTCAAATTCATATAAGAGCATAATAACATGTCTACACTATCATATATAAAGTGTGAAATATATCATTCAGTTGAATGAAAGAGACTGAAAACAATCAAACAAACACAAAAGAATAAATTTTGAATTAGCATTCCATAGTTTTCATCATTCAATAATATATAGATAAATTCATTGTATAGTGCCCATCACTACTGTAAACAGACTGAATTATCTATATAAAATGGCAGTCAAAGCCTTTCACTGTGTGAAACGTGCCAAAGTAAGCCGAAAAAGTGAGATAAGCACTGAACATAGTTACCAAGTAGGCCTAGGGCTCTTTTGTATTCTACAAGGCTTGGAATAGAAGTAGCTATTATGATAATGCTTGTATTTCTGATTAGATATTCAAAAATATCAATAGCAAATTGTGGGTGTACCCTATAATTAGTTCAAGGTCAGAGAATGGCCGTGTTTATAATCTGTTTCATGAAAATCCAAAAGAAAATGTTAGGTTATTAAAAAAAATTTGTTGTACCTAACGTATATCTGTATCACTTTTTTATGAGCTGTATAATATTTTTAATTTTTCGTTCCAAAAAAGAAACACTAACATGAGAAGAAGTGGCAATTTCCAGCTAGCAGTCAATTTTCTTTGTATGATTTATATAATTCCTATAGCCTGTGTTCCACAATCAAATGGTCAATAACTTCATAAATTGTTCTGCATTTAAGAGTGTTTCGTTTTTTCTGTCAGGTGCAACTTGAAATACATATATTAATTCTGTACTGAACTTCAGTTCACATAATCTTGTATAAATGGCTACCTACATAATGTTTGTATTTTTTAAAGGGTTCTTCCAACCAGAATCCTACTACATAAGTATTAATTCAACATATAGCCTACCCCAATTAATCCTTCACCTGAGTTTAATTTAAGATGCGGCAGAAGGGAGAACGAGTAATTTTACAATTTTTATAATATTAAATTTTTTTTGCCAAAAATAAATCAAATATTTATCCAGTAGCAACAACATAGTTTAGTTTTCTGCACATGCTAATATCAACTGATCTTGAATATCTGTCAAAGGTGTCCTGGAATGTTGTCAAAACTGTTTAAATAAAGAGAAAAAGTTTTGACTAAATTCCAAGATACCCTTGACAAATATTCAAGATCAGTTGATAAAGCATGTGCAGAAAATTAAACTCTTATGTTTCTAGTGGAGAAATATTTTATTTATTTTTGCAAAAAAATTTCAATTCTATAAAAACTGTAAAAATACTTGTGCTCCCTTCAGTCACACATTAAAACTTCCCGAATCAAAATACAAAAGCCATCACAGGATTCCCATGGCAATGGTTATGAATATTAACAGTCCATGACTCATGAAAATTTCAGTGGGAGAAAGAGTTACATAAGAGAATTCTCAATAAGACTAAACAAACTTACACACTTACAGCAAAGTGTTGTTTGCCTCCAAATAATTATAATAAATAATATAATATTAGGTTCATTGAAAATAAGTATGTTTCTTGTTTAAGCATACTTTTTAAGGTTTAGCTGATAACCATTTAATATGTGTCATATACTTAGGCCTACTATTAAAACTATATGAACCGAATAGCAAATGCTAAACTTATTATTTTCTTTGTTCATTAAGATACAACCATTTTAAAGACATCATTATTCATTCTCATACATTATATTTGTGTGTCTAATTTCTATAAAATATTTAATACCTTATGTTTTAGACAATAGCCATCACAAAATAGAAAATTAAAAGAAATAATATCAATTACTGATTTTAATGAAGAGCTTTAAAACTACCATTAGCTCAATGTTAATGTTAGATAAAACAAAGTTTCACTAATATTCAACATAAGCAACTCTTATCAGGTTGTACAAGTTTTATTCAGTGCATTAAATAACTTTTAATTTGTATCCACGATTTTGTTTTAATATAGTGTCTAATTTGGTATTAAAATGGAAGAAACAAACAAACTTTTACCACAAAAAAACTCCTCTGCCTTTTAAAAACCTCTAGATGTTGCCAGAGTTGTGGAGTCTGAAGCGATTTTAGGGGAGTTGGAGTCAGTAAAAATATATCGATTCAGACTCCAATTTCAAAATAAAAACTTATAATATTAAACAATAAATGGTGGTCATATAATTTTAATGTTATACTTTTTTTTTTAGGAGCAATAATGTAATTTGGATTGACAAATTTATTTAAATATAAATTCATGTCAAAGAAGCATCTCATCTGTATTAAAGCGTTCTACTATAGTAGATTTTTTATTACTAGTTAATATACTTCAGCCATTTCTAAAGGAGTGAGTTGAAGCTAGATAGTAGAAAAATAGAGGAATCTGGCAATCTGAGTCCACAGCCCTGGATGCTGCCAAGTTTGTACAAACAGCAACCATCGAGAAACTGAATTTTGACAAATGCCTGATAGTTGGGTTTGATTTTTTTTTTTTTTTTT
>CABFVZ010000710.1:237819-276214 GCA_902151445.1 Timema monikensis | reverse complement strand
TTTTCATTTAACACTGATGGCTCAACATTTCAGTGGAAAAAAAAAATGCCCAGTGTACTGAGAGTATTCACTTCGTGACTGCCCCAAAATGGCAAAACAAGTTGGTAGATAACACAAATAAATTATTTTTGTAATTAATCTTGAAATGGAACTTCTTCAATGAAATTATACTGTTATCAAGATCTAAGACATTATTGATTGGTCTAAGACACTAATTGTGTAAGGAATTTGTTGAGTGCAAAATACTTCATTTTACATTGGGTCCATTCATTTACATTTATATTCTGTTATTGAATGAAACAAAATACTGCTGATAAAATTGTCAGCTATATCAATAGACGAGTTTTTTCAACTGACCTGGTTATTTAATGGTATCAAATGTTAATGAACAAGTGATTCGGCACAAATTTAAAGACGAAAAAAAAAATTGTAAATGGTATTTCCTAAATAAAGATGATGTAGATTAACAAATAAAATCTAAGATATACCTTAGTCTCTGAGGGTATAAGAGGTCATCTTAAGGGGAATGGTAACCATTTTGAGTAGAAACTAAATTATGGCCTCTTTATAACAATCTCCACCCAAAGACTAAAAGGAAACAGGCAGCAATGAATACTCATAAGTCATCACACCTGGCTCGCACATATTATTTTATTCTTGCTAGTAAAAACTATTACTAATGCTTTTATTGCTCTTATTTAGGAGGCTAGAGATGTTTGTTTTGCTCTTGATTTTTTTTTAATTAAAATAAATCAATACACTAATAATTAACCTATTGAATAAAGTGCCTTGTTTCAATGATAGGTTGAATCCCTCTTGTTAGTATTAAGCCGTTAAATAACTAAAGTGTAAAGGGATTAGCCATAAGCCATGAGACACTGTTGATAGGGGATAGAGGTGAGCTATAATATCTAGATGGTGTTACATGGGAGGTTTGGTACAGCACAGTGTTACATGGCACAGTTCTTATACTTAAACTATAATGGTTACAATATAATAGTATTGTTCATGTTGTCACTGTTAGTAAATATAATGTCAACCTCATGGGTCTTGGTGTAAAGTGCTTGTTTCAGTCCCGATATTTGTGGGTTCAAACCCAGCCGGGGTCAACACATTTTTCTTGGGTGATATAAATCAGTAGCACAGCTTCCTTCGGAAGGGAAGTAAAGCCATCACATTATAGACATTAATTATCTCCAACTATGGTAAGCTCAGCGATAAGAGCATTGATACACTGAGCTAGCTGTCCAAAGTTTGGTTCGTATGTGTCCAAGTGTCATTTTTCAAAATATTTTCGAACTATGATTACCAAATATTAATTTCTATGGTGTTAATATTAGAAAATAAGCATGACCCTGTACAAAATTCAATTCAGCAGCATCAAAAAATATCATCAGCAGTATTTATGATAGAGTTATCTAGATATTTAGCTCTACAAGTTGCCAACAACTTCACACATCAGACAAACTGTCTTAAAATCATTGCAAATCAACAGGCTTATTATCAGCTGCTCATCAAACAAGCTTATTATTATCTCCTATATAAACTTTTGAACAATTATTGACAGAATGTGATTATTTTCACTACCTTAGAGAATGGTATATATGACTTTCCATTAAATGTTAAGGCCCTTGGCTCTGTCGAGTACAAGCCTAAAACCTATTTTGTTGGATGGTGGGTGGGAGGGTGAAAGGTGTGGTGTGGACCAAAGTATCCTTCTGCGCCAACAAGAACAGATTGATCACACAAAACATAGATGGCACTAGCTACCGGACAGGTCTTGCGGAACAATTATGTTTGAAAATATCAGTTTTATCGAGAAGAGGTGAAATTTTTATAGTAATATTTTAAATTCTAAGATAATATATCAATATTTATTAGGTGTTACATTTTCTTATTTTTTGTTATGCAGCCGGCAGTTTTCAATTAAAAAATGTCAAAATTATTGATATTTGATCACTGTTATTATTATTATTATTATTAGTAGTAGTAGTAGTAGTACCGCGTCTTACTACCCGTTCGGGTTATACGCACTTACGCTAATGAGTAATGGTAGGTTGATTGTGAGATGAAATGGAGGACCTATCAGTTTAACGTGGAATCCGAACCACGGTGGAGGCCTGGCATTCCCCACATTCACAAGTTGTGATTAATACACGTCTTGTCAGAGGTGTTGATCACTGTTAAAATTATAGAGGAGGTGTGTGTATATAAAAAGTATAACTTAATCAACATGCTTCTATCATATTGTGAATGTGGGGAATGCCAGGCCTCCACCGTGGTTCGGATTCCACGTTAAGCTGTAGGTCCTTCATTTTCATCTCACAATCACCCTACCATTACACATTAGCTTAAGTGCGTATAACCCGAACGGGTAGTAAGACGCGGTGCTAATAATAATAATAATAACATGCTTCTATTCTTGAAAGAACCATTTCCGGAAAGAAAATTGCAAAGCAATAAAAATTCTTGAAGATATCCGTTTGTTCCCATGGCTCTGCACTTCCATGCCAATTGCCTTAAATAGGCAAGACTAGAACTAATTAATAGTATTAGTCAACAGACAAATCTAGGTCTAATAAAATCAGAACAGTGAATAAATCTATTCAGAAATGTAGCAAACTAATCATAATTTGGCCTAGCTAAGTTTGACGTGTGATGTGAATGTGTCCATAGGACAGGGCTGCGAAGTCGGAGTCGTGGAGTCTGAAGCCATTTTGGGTTGAGTCAAAGCTGGTTAAAATGTAGGTTTCCGACTTTGGTTTCAAAACAAAAGCTTATAATAATATAACAATATACTTTTAATTTTGTACCGTTTTTATTCTTTTGGACCAATATTTGTAATTTGGATTGACAAATTTATTTGAATATATATTCACAATGCCAAAGAAGCTTCCCATGAAGTCATCTGTATTGGAGAATTTTACTGCAGTAAATTTGTTATTACTAATTAATGTAAATTAGCCAATTATGAAAGAATCAAAGTTGGAGTAGGACAGCGGAAAAATAGGAGAGTTGGAGTCAAAGGCTTGGGGTACCAACTCCATAGCCCTGTCATAAAACATGATTAAATTAGTACATGTTGAATAAAATTAATTATTTTCCCCATTTAGATGAAATTACATTCTGTAACAAATTTAAGGTCGGTAGCTTCACAGGAATTAATTATACTTTAGGGCTAACTTAATCTTAAATATAGACCTTATAAACTTAATCCTGAATCAAGTTTATTTTACTAGACAAGTACAGGTATTTATGATGATAAAAACATGCATTTTTACTAAGAAAACACACAGGCCTAGCAGATGCCAGAATAGCTAAGTAAGCTTCTAGTAGGCCTTACATTTTGAATTTAAAAAAATTAAGCCTTATTAGCTATCTTTTAGTTCCATGTCCATAAATAGTGAAAATAGCCTCTTCCACCATTTCCATTATGTTGTGTGTGTAAATATACTGAATGATTGAAGAACAGTCATGCCACTCTCAATAGGACCGTCCTGGTGGGCAGGCGCGGATTTGGGGAGGAGGGGGGGTCAGTTGACCCCCTGTGAAAGTTAGAAAATTAGTACAAAAAAACAAAATGAAAGTTCACATTTTAGAAAGAAAGATAGATAAATTATACAATTTTAGACACCTCTTAAGTCAGGTCCACATGTGTGTTATTCGTCCGCGTTTATTCATTTTCAATGACTCAGGCAAGTATAGAAAAAATATTAATTTTCATGTATGAATATTTTTTGTGCACAGCGAGTAACGGACATTGTTCTACATAGAGACGGTAAACTTCCACACATCAAGAAGACTAATAATCGCCTTAGAGCAGTTCATCAACAAATACTGAATATAGTGTGTGTGGACAGCAGGAGTGGTGGAACTATGGGGGACTCTGCCCTCTCCCCTCAGGAATAACTTGCCTCTCCCTGGAATAACCCCCTCCCCCCCAAAATGTATTTCAAATCCTCTGATATTATCAAATATGAAGCTAAAAATGTCCTTAAATCAAATTCCAAATGACTTCTAGATGCATTCTATTGTCAAAAATTTGCCGGAGAAGACCACTTCAAATAACTGCTAGACTGGAGGCATCTAATTGGCAGAAAAAGTCGGGGGTGGAAAGTTCTAAATAGCTTCCAAGATCATCCAAATTTCAAAAAATGTCTAAGGGAGGACAACTCCAAATAGCTTCTAGATGCGTGTCATTTTGAAGAATTTCCCAGCAAGGACCACCCCAAATAGCCTAGTTTCTGAAAAAATTCCAATTTCAAAATTTTGTCGGTGGAAGACCACTTCAAAGATCATCTTCTAGAGGTATCTAAATATCATAAAAAATTAAGGTGATGATCACTCAAGTGGGCATCCAAATTTCAAAAATTTTCAGGTGAGGAACACTTTAAATGGCTTATAAAAGAATATGATTTAAAAATAAAAACAATGCGAAGATAACTCATGAATTCTAAAGTGAACCAATTTTCAAAAAAATTGTTGAAGAAGGGCCACTCTAAATAGTTTATAAAAACTATCTGATGGAGGATGACCACAGTTTAGAGCATACATAAGATAAAGTACGCATGAGAAACTATTAAATGGCTTTAAACAGAAATCTAACATTGTAACTATATTATTTATAATTTATGACCCACCTATGAAAATGATCTGGATTCGCTCCTGCTGGTGGGCGTAGTATTCAAAGCCCACTCATGAAGTAAATCTTGGTAAAAATAGGTTTAACTTTTTTGCAACATTTCTATAACTTGATGAAAAAAAGTTTGTAGCTTCTTATGTTTTTTTAATCTACTTGGTAAAAAAAGTTTGTAGATTCTTGTGCTTTTTTATAAACTTGTAAAAAAAGTTACTTTGTTATGGTAAAGACTAGTTCTATACAAGCCCTCGATTTTGCCAAAGATCATATACGTGGTGTAGCAAGATTAGTACCATAAAGTCGCTAGAATGTCGCTAAACGGAAAATTAAAAGTCGTCAGATTTGTAGCCCAACTAAAAATGCATACATTAATCTGAAATGAATGTAAGATACATAGGTGGACTAAGGTGATCCCCCGATCCGGAACAATGTCATTGTGATTATGAATGACAGATAGAGTTACACACCTGGTAGAACTTTAAAAATCCACGGCATGACATAACCTCAAACATTTTTGCAGGATTTTACAGTGTGTCACGATTATAGGCCTCCTCCTCCTCATGTGGAAGCCTTTTACAGAGTCATACCTCAGATACAATCGAATTTCTTGAAACCCTAATTTGCTGGCTCTAAGACAACAAAACCTATAAAAGTAGATGGGTGGTCACCCACCCAAACTTTATAATAAAATACAAAAATAATTCAGGGTTTTCCTGGCAAAAAATTCTCAATTTTTTTTAAAAGATATTCCTCCTGCCCAGTAGCACTTGTCCAAATGTAAACATACTAGACCATGATCCTTTACAATATGAAATCATCTTTATATCAAGTTGACCAGTAGTTCCCATATGGAAGGGTCTTTTAAGCGAGCACGACCCCCGGCTGATTTTACTCACCACATGACTAAAATTAATGTTTGATGCACAAATTATCAAATATCGCAAAGTATTCCACTGCCTCCACCCGGCTACTTAATAATTAAACAGGCAGGAAAATAATTTGGGGGAGAGTATCAGTATTGATTATGTTAAGATGAATAAGGAGGCCTATATTATAATAATAGAGGCCTATTCATATATTAATTAACCTTAAAATATATATTAGATTACTGTATTTTAATATTTGACTTCCGATGATTGACTTCTGGTGCGTGTATCCATTCAGATCTTTAAGTTTTCAGTTTAGTTCTAATAATAATAATAATAATAATAATAATAATAATAATAATAATAATAATAATAATAATAATGGCTTAATACATTTTGAAACTAGGTTAGTTATTTCTAGCCAAAGTTGTCATATGTGAGTATATTAAGATACATTTTAATTAGTTCATAATTATTTACTAACCAATCAAAATATTTTATGGTAGACTTTTTTTTGTCTTGTGTAATTAATGACGCTACTCTGTAGGTCCCATTGTGGTAATTAGAAAAAATATCTCAAAACAAATCCGAAAAAGTTATTTACCGATTAAAGTTGGCTTAACCATTATATAGGCCTACTTTCACAAAAATAACTGATTATTTATAATAGGTAAATGTTTAGCCACTGCGTAACTCCTCAATGGAACCACGTGTGAAACTGGGAAATTTGGAAACTAACGCAATCTTCAGGACTTAGACCACTACCTAGACTGCAAGAACATCAATTAGGACTACTAAGGAACACAAGGATGTGTGGCACCTGATATTTTCTTTGCTCACAATGTTTAACTGGTCATACACCCCCTACCCATTTTATTTTCTCTTCGGATCTGCCTAGATCTTGGGGCATCTCTACAAACTACGGTAAGTGGGGGGAGGGGGCCCTATTTTCCAGTAGTGCAGCCTGGTGTTGTAGTTAAAATTGATGAATCTTTATTTAAGTGGGTTTGGTTTTAAATTGTTCACTATAGCAAAGTTTTTTTTAATAATTGTGAATTTAGTATAAGTTAATTGGATTACCTTCATTTTTATGAGTGAAGTTGTAGGTAGTATAATATTTTTTGCTAGCATATCAAGTCAAGATAACATAAGTGAATGCATATTTAAGGATTAAATCATTAAATTGATAGCTTGCATATAAGTGACTACATAAGTGGGCTGATTAAATGACTTAATAAAACAGCTTTATCTTACATTTAGGCCTACTTAACTCAAATTAAAATGTTTGTTAGATTATGTACCTTTTATGTGAAAAAATTAAGATAATAAAAATCTGTTTTGATTAGGAAGGTTTTTAGTTTGCCAACGCTTTTAAATTTTACCCTCGTTTTTTAAGGGAAAGTAGAGTAAAATAAAAAGACTAGGGTCTACAGTGTTAATTAAAGGTTAGTTACTGATAAATTAACCATCAATTTACTCACCCACTCTTCCCTGCTGTTGTGGTTGTAGAACTCTTTTTTCTACTGGAACTGTTGGTGGAACTTGGTTGACCTGTGGTGACATAGTAGGGGATTTATGTTGCTTATTGTCAACCGTTTTACCTGTTATGACCGAGGCAGCATTTTTGTATACTGTCCAGGGATTTATCTTAGGTAGAGGTGCCTCAACATATTTAATTTTCTCAGTAACCGTTTCTGTTTCATCACTAGGCACTTCTTCACTATCTTGACTGGTAGTGTTTATTACTTCGTCACTTTCTTTAATAAAACACGTCCCGTTTATTGGTCCATTCAAAACTGATTTTTCTTCAGTGGTCACGTTTGTTTTCTCCGGCATTTTTCTAACACTTTTTATGGGCGGAATAATTTGAGGAAAATCATCATTGACGTTGGTAGAGCCTTGAGAAGTGTGTAGGTTTTGTTGTTTAACTTTAGGTAAATTGGATTTATTTCTAACAGATACTTCTTTGAAAGTATGATCTTTTTGTGTGGTATGCGGCAATGCATTAATGTTTTCCTTATTACTGTCCATTATTTTAAAATTATTAAGCACAGCATTTGCATAAGAAGCTCCCGTGGTCTCTCTATGCTGAGAGCCATCGCTCGACTGAAAAACGTGAGCGGCCATTTTAGCTTTTCAAGATAAGCAAAACCACGAGGAGACGCAATTTAAAATAATGATAATGATAATTCAAAATCACGCTAATAAATTACAATTGTTGTAAAACTAGCCACAAAATAACAATAAAAGGCATTCGAAATACTCATTTTACTTACTTAACAGAAAATGTTAGTAAAATATTGTAAACAATATGTTAACTCTTCGTTATCCATGTTGAAAGCATGACATGCCGTAAGAAACATGACAATACATCTGAAAATCGATGTAGTAATTGTAAAAAGTTGTCACGAAACCACGCCAGTCTGATTATCTTTCAGTTTAACTAGCAATCGTAAAAAAACGACCAAATTCACGCAAAATAAAACATCAAAAACTGTTTTCAGTCAAGATCACTCACAAAAAAAAATCGACACAACAAATTAAAAATGTTAGTTGTCCTTAATTATAGTGAGATTAATATTATTAACATACATATATGTATAAGATTAAAATACGATGACTTTAGAGTGTCTTTTCTAACTGAATATACTCCACATATGTAACCAGTGATATTTAAATTATTCACATGCTTTACAAATGCAGAAAGTTCACCACAGATTAATCAACATAATATGCACATGTAAACTCTTAATATTGTTCAGCGATAGCAACGGCCTCTAGTTGCAAGTTGGTGAAATGTTACAGCCAATTTCAATCTCAATTAAACTTATTTTTTATTGTCAAAGACAAGAGGTTAAATTATATTCTTTGAACACCTACCAGCAGATATTTCGCTGGCAGGCTTGTAACAATAAAATATAAAGATTGTATGTTTTACAAAAAAAAAATATTCTACGTTAAATATATATATAAATAAAATAAAAATTGTCAATAAAGGTTTTTTTAAATCAAATTAAAATTATATTATGTAATATGATAGTATTGTTGATTTTAAGTCATATTTTAAATTAATGTGGATTACTTAACACCATTATTTGTGACATTCTATGCGTTTGGTTTGCTGCAGCTCTCCACAATTTTCTATCATGGGCCCATTTTTTTTTATTTTTTTTATTTTTTTACATTTTCTTCTGCCAACATGTACTCGAGTCTTGGTCTCGATAGTAAATCTCTCTCTTACACATCTCCATCTAAAGCTATCTTCATCAAACTATCTTAACTCAGTGGTTGGCTTACCATGGTAACTCTAAAGTGTTGTATAATTATTTATTGTATTATTATTTATTTAGAAGATGTTTATAAAATGAGCCTTTCGGATCGTATACCTATAAACATCCTAATGTAGACGTGGTTCAAACTAGTTACATAAAATTAGGAAAGTGGGAGTGATTACATAGGGTATAAATTAATAAGTAATAACTATCCTTACCCAGCTACACTATTTTAGATGCACACCTACACTGGCGATAGTAAATCACAATAACCACTATACAACAAAAACATTAAATAAGTTTACCCATTATAAGTCCTAATAATAATATCCGTAGCTAAAAAATTACACATTGAAAAGAGTACCAACATGTAAAATTATTTAACATAACACATTATTATAGTATTTATATCTATCACTATTTTCCCGGGTGTTCTTCTTTACTTCGATTTTGAAAACATTGAGGTTTTTCATCTTAATTTATTGTGGTATTGTATTTAAAAAAATGTAGTCCTTTAATCTTTACTGAGTATAGTCAAAATGTAGTGGTGTTTACCTTGTGATTAAAATAATTATTCTGAATTTTTGGATAGTAATTCTCCTTTCCGTGTGCCCCCATTTTTAAGTTCCTAATAGATTGTTTGCAAGTATAGGTCCTACATGCCATTTTAACAATTTTTTTTTAAAATAGCTTCTAGTAATTTCAAAATATCAGGGATAACTAGCATAGACCAGAGTAAAATAACATACATCCCAGAGAGAACTAGCATACCATAACATCCCATGCATAACCAGCATATATCAAAATCAAATATCATAGCATTCCAGAGGGAGCCAGTACAAACTAGAACAAATTAGTACAACGTTCCATAGAAAAATATAAAAAACCACAGTAATGTGACCAATTGGTCACACCGTATGGTTCGCAAATAAAGACGGGTAGTCGCGTTTCGTGCAGTTCTGAAACAGAGAAACGTATTATTAATAATAGTGAGGGAAAGAAAGTTTGGGGAACCGAATAAGGGTTTTTAGAGCTACGTGCGGAGACACTACTCTATGGGGGGGCTGGGTGAGAGCCTCCCAAACCACTGTTGTCACATCTCGCTTATCCGAGCAGGGCTTTGGGACGTCGATGGCACCCACCAGGGTCGATGACGTAACTCCCAAGCCCCTGAATAAGCGGATTGGTGGCACCGGGAAGTCTGGCGTAGAAGGACTATCCCAGTCCCCGGAAGTGGTCCTTGATGGTAGGCATATCCAGGTCACGATGTAGAGTCTCATTCCGGACATACCAAGGTGCGCCCACAATGATCCTCAGACACACGCTCTGGAAAGCCTGCATCCTCCTCATATACGTGTCCGTCAGGTGGCCCCAAATGGGACACGCATAGTTGAGGATCGGTCTGAGCAACTGCTTGTACAGCGTCAGACCGTTCCTTGTTGACAGGATGCTACACCTGTTAAGCAATGGGCCTAGGGTTCCCAACCTTTGCCTCGCCTTGTTGAGTCTCTCGTTACAGTGTCGTCTCCAGGTCAGTTTGGTGTCCAGGGTAAGTCCCAGGCACTTAACACTGTCCACCCATCTAATCTGTTCTCCAAACAGTCGTAGTGGGGCCGGACTGTAGAACTTTCTTTTCCATGTGAAGAGCACTGCTGCGCTCTTCTCCACGTTAATAATTGTCCTCTGGGTGGTCAGCCACCCTTCCAACTGCGTCTGGAGTCACCTATCCACCAGCTGCCCTCGCCACGACTCCACTACTAGAGCCGTGTCGTCCACATACAATGCCAACTTGGTGTCTGGGAATTTTGGAATGTCGTTCACATACAGACTGAAGAGCACCGGACCCACTATGGAACCCTGCGGCACTCCAGCCCGGATGTTTCTGACTTGGGATGTGGCGTTCCCATAGGTAGTGGAGAAGGTGTGGTAGGTTAGATAAGATTGATCAACCTTAACTAGGTAGAAGGGCAGGTTCAGCGAGAGGAGTTTGAAAAGGAGACCTTCGTGCCAAACACGGTCGAAGGCCTTTGCCACGTTGAGAATGACAGCACCAGTCAGCCTGTTGATTTTGAAGTTCCTCGTGGCCTGCTCCACGAGCCGGACGAGTTGGTGAGACGTAGCGTGTCCCGCCCGAAAGCCGAACTGCTCGTCCACCAAGATGCCCACCTCGAGAACATGTCTCGTCAGTCTCGTCAGTAGTAGTCTCTCCAACAACTTGCCCAGACAGTCGAGCAAACTGATCGGTCGGTAGGACGAGGCTAGGGTTAGGTCTTTACCCGGCTTATGAAAGCAGAGGATGTTGGCGTGCTTCCAGAGCTCGGGGAAGTGACTCAGGAACAGGACGGCGTTGAATAACTCCATGAGGAAGTTCATCGCCTCCAAGGGCAGCTTTATGAGGACCGCGTTACTAATACCGTCGGGTCCGGGGGCCTTGTTTAGTCTTAGAGTGGCTATTGCCCGCGACATTTCTGTGACCTCCGTGGGTTCAGGTTCATCCAAGGGTCTGTACGAGACCGCACAGATGACCTGAGCCACGTGCGCAACGAGCACCGGGTCTGACGGGTTGTCAGTCGGTACAAATTGCGCCTCTAAGAGATCAGCAAGAGCATCGGCCTTCTCTTGGTTGGAGTTGGCTATCCCGTTGCGACCCACAATAGGCGGCCTTGGTGCGGGGACTCACATCAAGTTCCTCGTCATTTGCCACCTTGACCTGTCCTGCACGCATAGGCTCTCAATCTTGTCCTCCCAGACACTGTTCCGGTATTCTCGGGTCATCTCCCAAACCGCATGGACTTTTTGGCTCCAGTTGGCCTTGTCTACCGGGTCCCTCGAGATTTTCCAAGCTTTCCTCAGCCGAATTTTTTTCCCGGACGTGAATGAGGATAGAATCGGGCAAAGAAGCCTGTGGCGCCCTCTTATGACGGTGCCTCAGCGTCGAAGCTTCGAGCGACCCCTTGATGGCGGAAGTTATGAACTCCGCACCGCGATCGATTTCTGCTGCTGTTCGAAAGGTAGGGGTGGGTCCCAACCTCTCTCTCAACACATTCGTAAACCTGTCCCAGTCAGTGCGCTTTAGGTCGGGTTTTTCGGGGGGGTCTATGAAGGACACTGCGCGTCCCAGGTTCACGAGAACGGGGTTGTGATCCGAGTCTAGCTCAGCTAGAGACTTCAGCACTAACCGCCTTCTGATCCCTCTGGAGACAACGAAGTCTAGGACGTCCGGGAGATAGCCGGGATTGAAAGGGAAGTGGGTAGGGGTCGGAGGCCCGGCAGCCACCAGGCCGTGCAGATCTATGACGTCGCGGAGCAATCCGCCGCGAGCGCACATAATCCTAGAGCCCCATGAAGGGTGCTTAGCGTTGAAGTCACCACCGATTAAAACAGGCGTGGTACCTCGAAGCAGCACCTCCATGTCAGCCCTCGTAGCCTGGTCGAACCGGTGGTAGGGAGGGAAGTAGATGGAAATGAGACGCACTGGGCCAGTCGAGGTCACCAGTTGGATAGCCGTTGCTTCCATGTGTTGGAGGGGAGGAAGTGAGACGACGTGGTGGTCAAGGCCCCTTCGGACCAGAACCGCCGTCCCACCCCTTCCCACATCCCCCGCTCGGTCACTACGATGGCAGATAAACTCTGCTAACGAGAACCTCATTGCGGAGCGCAAGTGGGTTTCTCCCAGCAGCATTACATCGACACGATGCTTTGCCAGGAAACTTTCAAGCTCAGCCTTCTTCCCCGCGACTCCGTTGGCGTTCCAGAGTGCGACCGTGAGCTCCTTCAGCACTGGTGGTCCTCTATTCGGGTGTACTGCTATGAGAGACCAGGTAGAGGATGATGTGCTCCATGACCAGGTGGCCACGGTTACTCCTCGGAGACTCCTGGACCTTCTTCAAGAGACTCGATGAAAAGTCCAATGGGTCCAGTCCCGGAATACCCTTGAGTAGCTTAATGCAAATTTTGAGCTTTGCTGTATCATCCTCGGGTGTTGGAAGCGGGTCAAGTGTGGAGGTGGCAGGGGTAACACGGGTAGGAGCTGGGAGTGGTAGGAAAGGGTTGGAAGGGTGCAAAGGGGTAGGGGTATAGGTGGGGATTGGAGAGGAGAGTAGAGGAGAGGATCAGTCTCGGGCGGGCCCTCGATCGAAAGGGTAGAACCGGATGCCACCGGTTCAGGTATGATGGCTTTGGCAGGTGCCTCGGCCTGAGGTGAAGTGGAATCTCTCTTTGACAGGACACTGGCGAAAGATTGCACTAGCGGCTTTGGTGTTGGAGCTGGAGTCACTGTCAACCTCCGTCCCGCAACGTGCCCTGATGGCTTCTGGCCTTCACTTAGCCCATCCGTCCTCCCTTCTTGAGCCTTGGAGGCATGCATTCCCTGCCACCGGTAAGGACCTGTACGTGGGACAGCCCCGCCACGCCGAGGAATGAACTCCTGAGCAGTGCAGGCACTTCGGGGGAGATCGTCTCTCCTCCGGGCACCCGCCCCTCTCGTGGTCACCACCACAGAATCCGCACCTAGGGTTAGCGCGGCAATTCCTCCGCACATGCTCAAACCGGAAAAAGTTCTTACACTGAACCGGTCCGCCCGGAGATTTGTACTTCTCCACCCTGACGCGCAGCCCGTACAGGACTGATATGGAGTACAACCTTGTGGTGTGCTCCCTAGGTGTCAGAGAGACAACGAAATTCGGCAACCGGTAGCTTTATCCGGTCCTCTGATCCCGCTTCCATTGGGAGAGCATCTGGGTGATGGATTTCACGGGGAAGCCCATATCCCCGGGCCACCACTGACCTCGCTCTCATCACCAGAGCTACCACCTAAATGGTTAGGGTTGTCTCCCAGTAGCTTCCTGGTGTTGCCGGCCTTCCCCCTTCGGCGGGGTCTTACGGTCTGAAATCCTTCAGGTTCATCATGGGACCCCTGGCGCGACTCATCGCACATCAACAGGAGGTATGGTCCTGAAGAAAGTCCCTTCACGTCCACGGACTCACACGAGCTGTCAACACGCGCGAAGCGTGCGACCCGGTCTTCCTAGTCTGAAGAAAATACAGCCGGGCGTTTCTTACCTACCGACACCCCTTGGCGGGAGGTGTCGGAGTTGACGCGGGTTTTTGAGACCCTTGCATTAGCGTTTGCGTCGGTGCCGCTAACAGTGGTCTTTAATGGCGAAGGACGGCTAGGCTCTCCCTGGTCAGGGCTTCCGTTGGCACCGTTAGGTTTCCACCCATTGTGCTAGTGAGCGCTTTCACCATCCTTCCCGGTTTGCGGGCTGTTGGCCCTAAAAAGGGCCTCCAGCACTGTTTGGCCATCAGCGGCACACTCACCTCCTGAAGAGGCCCCACTGGGCCCACCCGCATCAGCTTTGCTGCCGACGCTTTGAAGGGGGCCGGCACTGTCCAGCGACCAAGGCCTGAGGGTGCACTACCGGATGCCCCGATGGATCTTCCAGTGGCACGCGCGCCCCTAGTAGCTGGAGGGGCCCCGTTGGCTTCACCCTGGCCGACTGCCCACCTCGCCGGTAATTGGCGAGGTCACGCCGGCCGTTATGTTGGCCCTAGAAAGGGCCGATTCACCACCCGAAGGTGACTCTTGCTGGGTGCGGGAAGCGGCACGCTCACCTCCGGTATTTTGAAGTGCTCCGCTGCCTTCACCCACTAGGCTGTATCTTGCGCCCACCTCCCCGGTAAATTGGGGAGTCACGCCAGCCTTTTTGGCCCTAGAAAGGGCCGATTTGTAGCCCGAGGGCGAATCCCGGTCGCCTCGGCCAGCGGCACTCTTGGCTCCGGGAATTGGAACGGCCCCGCTGGCTTCGGTAGCGATCGCAGGCTTGTTGCCCCTCGAGAGGGCAGTTGTCACTGAAGCTCGCACCTTCGGGCTTGTGGCGGACCACTTGCCACCCGGCACGAGTTCCTTCCTAACCGGAGGAGCCTTCAGTCCCCGCGATCGGAAACTTTCAACTCCCCAGAAAGGACGGGCAGCACAAGCCTGCTGTTGACGGCGGATCCCTCGCCGCTCGCCGCCAACTTCTTCCTGGCCGGAGCCGGCTGCTTCCCGGGCTTGGGATTCTTCTTCGCCTCATCCGGCGGTCTTCTCCCGACCTCGACCCCAACACCTTTCTTCTCCTTAACCGCAGGCTCCATTCCGACGGTAGACTAGCAGATGCCAAGTACGCTCCGAAAGCAAAGAACACGCAATGGAGGCAGTACGACACCTTGCACAACCATCCTTCGGAGCTGACTAGGAAGAGAAAGGAGGTCACTCGGGCCAGACGGAGAAGGCAGGACGCGTGTACGCGAGGGTCAGGAACGTCTACGTATGGGTGGTGAGAAGAGCCAAGGAAGCAAGCTGGAGAGGTTCGTCTCCAGCACAGGTAACCAAGATCCATGGGCTTGGTTTACAAGATCGCCATGGGTAAGGCACGACAGGCGCAGGTCGTGGCTGGGTTAAGAGTTGACGGTCTTGCTACATATGATGCATTGGATATTGCGAGGGCGGTGTTGAAAGTCATGGTTCCAGATGATGATCCTGCCAGGGACACTGAGAGACATCCGAGCCCTGAGAGCGGAGGCGATGGAGGACTACGCTGGAGTGGACGTTCCTCTCTTCAACAGAGAGGAGCTACACGACGTGGCCAGAAAATGCCGTAACAATAAAGCCCCTGGTTTGGATCTCCTAACGGTGCAGATAGTGAAGAAGTCCTGGAGCTGCATCTCCAAATACCTGCTGGCGATAGCCAACCAGATTATGCTGGAGGGCCATTTCCCCGACTCGTGGAAGGCAGAAGAGCTGAGGATAATGTTGAAGTCACCGGATCGGGACCCGACGGATCCAAAGTCTCGCCGACTATCGACTTGCTCAACGTACCTGTTAAGGTGATGGAGAAGCTGCTAGCTTTGAGGCTCTGGGACTATATACAGGTATATGATGTGCTTGATGATCAGCAGTATGGGTTTCGTCCCGGAAGAGGAACAGTGAATGCTCTGGAGAGGGTCCTTCGCGACTTCTCCAAGAGCGACTGCCAATACGTGCTGGCCATCTACTTGGACATCTAGGGCGCCTTCGACAGCGCCTGGTGGCCGGGGATTCTTGAGAAGCTGAGGAGAACTGGATGTTCGAAGTACCTGTATGAGGTAGTGAGAGACTACTTTAGGAACCGGATTACCAGGCTGTTCTTGGAGCAGACGGAGTCCGTGAAGGTCCTGACTCAGGGGTCTCTTTGGCTTTAAATTCAAGATACGGAGGCGGTCCTTCATAAGGGCCGGGGTGGGTACCTCCACGAGGTCTCTGCTGGGCAACGTAGGGTAAAGATCTAGTGTCGATCCCTATGGCTGAATCCCACCTCCCCCACGTGGTGAGCACCAGGGCCCAGATTTTTATGACATGTAATTTTTTTTCTCCATCATAAACAATGCTCATTTGTACATAATTTATGTTTATTATCCCCTGGTTGAAGAAATTAATTTTTTTATAGGTCATTTGTTACAATTTAGGATTCTTTGGTAATTTTTATTGCTTTTTTGTTTTGGTTTGTTAAGTCATTTTTAAGCATTATCTTTGAATACAATTAAATTGTTTGAAAATTACATATATATATATATATATATCAAATTATCAGTGCTTTGAAAAAAACATGAGATAACCTTACACTGAATGTTAAAAGAATATTTTATTTGAAACACAACACTATCAAAATACATTACTATTCACCATCAACACAATGATAATTCAGGTGATAAAATAATAAAACGTAGGCCTAATATGTTTAAGATGTCTCAACAAAACTTTAATGATTGATGTAATATTTAAACTGAATCGTACATACAGTAGTAGTTACTATCCACATTAATGTGGGTTGTAGGCCTATGAAATATTGCAGCCAAGACTGGAAATAACTAAATAGGCCCTAGCTTAATATTTGCATGCGGTTTGGTTGGCTTAGGCCTAGATTTTAATCATAAAAGGTTTACCAAAGTTATCTGAAACCAATAATTAGTAGTTAAAGCTAGTTATACTGAAGTGAATAAATTGCAAACAAATCATTATAAAGAAATATAATATCCTTATATTCTTAATCACTTAACTAAAGTCTCAATAATTCCCTTTAAGTAAAAGATGCATTTTATTATTTTTAGCCATCCAAACCACCCTCTCGTTCACTTTTTTTGTTAACTTAGTAGGACGACTAACATTAAGTTGTCGGAAATATTCAGTGTGAACACAATTTTTGGGAGATCTTGAACGCTTTCATCAACTTTAATTAGTTTTATTTTCTAAGACCTTAACACCGCATATTTGATTCAATCTCAAACGTGAGAACCTTTTCAACACTGTAAATTAATAAAATTAGCACAAAGTCGGCCTATATATGTTCAGGTGGAGTACTGTATAGATAGGAAGTTTTCTTTATCAAACCTCAACTCAATCAAACAATATAAAATTTAAAAACACCTTACTGTAGGCCTATATATATATAAGGAGACGTCTACATTATAAACTGTTGAAATTATTTTTAATTAATATAATAAACACACTTGTTCCAGTATCAACATGAATATAATGAAGAATAAAGCATTGGGTCGTAAAGCATACATCTTACAAAAACATTGTTTTTTTACTAGCCAACTTCTCATACTAATTTATTTTTCCCCATGTGACACTATTTTAATGCATAGCTCACATGTTTTTTTACTACAATATGTTATGTGTATTGAATAATGTAGGCCTAGTATTTTTTCATTTCAAATCGTAAGCAAACAAAATTATGCAAGTGATTTATTAAATTAAGCTAGGTTAAATCGTTCTTGCAAATAATGTGACTTGTGATCAGCTGTTTGGGAAAATAAAAATAAATGAATAATGTTCAGTCATGAACACCAGCATTCTTGAAATAAATGTACCTAATTTCTTAAAAGGTAATATTCTTTGGAAAAGTGTTGCCAACTGTGGACGCAAACTGATTTTATTCTGTGCGTCAACGCTAGAAGCAAAGTCGAAGCTAAAATTAGCGGACGATACAAAGTGTGGTGGTCATAATAACCCAAACGCTATCTTTTCTTCGAAAGTGAAGCTAACTAGCGGTAGCAACTAACTTTGCGTTGAATGGTCATAATAGCCCTGCAGGTGAGACATTCACTATACGTGAGTTGGAAGGGGTTAGTGGGAGCGGGGTGGGCGGAGTAGAGCTCTTTTTAGAGTTAAAATGAACTTTCTACCACCCCACACTTAAGAAAAACTATACACCACAGTGCTACGACCAAATAATGAGAAAAATAAGAAAACAAGTCCAAGGAAAGAAGATTTTCGTCTCCATTGATGAAACCAGTGGTATAGAGGGACGTTACATTGCAAATGCAGTCGTGGAGAGCCTGAAAATTGACCAACCAGGAAAGGTATTTTTGCTCACTACTGAAGTTATGGAGTCTGTACACCATTCAACAAAATGTTTAAGTCTTTGCTATGGCTGAAGGGTGTGCGACATGACGACGTTCTGCTCTTCGTGATCGACACAGCACCATACATTGTTACAGCAGCCTAAGCAATTAAATCATTCTATTCAAGAATGATACATGTGACTTGCCTCGCTCACGCTTTGCATAGATTAGCTGAGAAAGTAAGGGATAACTTTCCCCTAGTTGACACCCTAATGTCACACGCAAAAAAGATATTTGTTAAAGCTCTATCACATAGGAAACTCGTTAAATCACTCTCTCCCGATGTTTCCTTGCTACCACAGTCTACTATAATGAGGTAGAGCACTTGGATCGATGCCTGCGTATATTATTTTGACAATTTTCAAACTGTCAAGTTTGTAGTAGATTCTCTTTAAACACAAGATATTAGGGCCATTATGGCTTCAAGAATTTTCAAACAATGAAAGGAAAGAAAAACTGGCATAGATCAAGGCAAATTGTGATTCCTTGTTGTCAACCATTACATGTTTTCAGGAGAGAGGTGTAAGCCAAGATAACATTATAGCTTTGGCAAAAACAACAGAAGGTGAATTGGACAATGACCGGGGTGATATTGGAAAGTTAGTGTCAGAAAAACTGAAAAGTGTACTTGAAATAAACTCAAGCTACAAAACTTTTTGCTCAATCATTTGAGTGCTTACAGGAAAATATTTTAGCACTGCTGACATTGAAGAAGAACTAACATCTACTGATTTAGTGTACTTCAAGGTTGCTCCCATCATTTCTGTAAAAGTACAAAGGAGTTTTTCAAAATACAAGAACGTGCTGGCTGACAATAGACGTTCATTTTCCTTTGAGAAATTGCGCATGTTTACAGTCATCTACTGGAATACAGAATGAAGTAAGAATTTAAAATATTTATTCACTATAGAAATACATTTTCTCTAAAATTTTCACATTTAATAAATATGTTTAAAAATGAGGTGGCCTAATGGCTAAATAATGTTTTAGTAATGGTAATTAATAAAACTAAATAAAAAGGGAAAATAAACTAATAAGTAGGGACATGCAAATTTTTACACTAATTTAAGTTTTTTTTTTCTAAATAAACACAATTTATTTGTAATTTCGGCAAATACCATGACATCCAATATTTTTTCAACATGGTAACATGGGCAATAGCGCTATGCCAGGGCTTCCGTTTTTATGGATAGTATCCATTTTTGCCGATTTTAAAGGTATAAAAGGGATAAGAGGATTTACAAGTATTTTCATGGATTTAGATTTTTAGGTTGATATTAAAAATCACGATTTCTACATCCATACATTTAAATACTTAAATTTCGATATTGATTCTTTGTTTTCGCTTTTAAAAGATGTCATGCTTGGGCCAAGCAAGGACATTAATATAAATGACCCTTGCTATAGGAGGTCATGTTTGGCAAAATTATATCTTCTCTATTTTTATTTCCTTCTCCTTAATTTGATGGTCATTTAGTCTTGTATAACATGTTTCGATATTATTGTTTGGTCCAAACATAAATTGATGATCTATTATTCCGATATTGCTATTTGTAAAACTGGAAGGTAATGCTTTTGTGATATCGAGTTTGACATTACCAAGCGTGAAATGTTTTGTGTGTAGTTGTATTTGATTTTGCTCCGAATATGTAAATAAATAGTTAAATACACAATATGGATGAAAAATGTAGACAGACATATCTTAGGTTTTTTTAATGAATACTAATTTGACTCATATATATGTAAATAATAGCATCGCTCTCAGCATATAATAGTACTTTTTGAGAAAATAACACCACTTTTCCCCTAAAAAAACCTCACCTTTTGCATGTCTCTATTAATAAGAGTGAATTTGATGAAGAAAGCCCACCTAAGGAAAGAGGATAAATGTGGGAAGAATCCAATGCACAAAGGTGACATCTGAATAAGATGCACGTTTACTAAGTCATGTTAACTAAACAATTATGAATCACAGTACAGTACAATATATTATGTGTTAATATAATGGTGTATATACAGAAATGCAGTAAAGTACCTTAGGCATATATAATATTGTATTGATTCAAATAACACTTTATTGAATTGGAAAACTAATACTTGTAAAAACACCACAGCACGACTGTTCCACTCGAGTTACATCAACAAACTGAGGGGTTATACAGTTGAATGGCCTTGGGTTGTGATGACTGGCGCCAACAACTGTGTGCACGTGCACATGTCGAGTTACACAGAATGTCAGGTTTCTGAAACTCTATTGTGCTTTGTTTATTTCAGAATTGTTGTTCCTCAAATTATGAAACGTACTAGTAATCCAGCAGACTGCTTTAGTTTGTGAAGAGGTTTTCATGAAGGGAAGGAAAAAGAGTTAAAATATGTGTAACAAGTGTACTGTTTGGATATTAATAATTTTTACATAATCATTACATTTTATAAATTAATTTCAGTTTATTTCATGTTGTATTTTACATGTATAATGTACTAACTCTTGTAATAAGCACATGGAATTTTGTTAAATATTTTAGGTCATTTTTGCAATCTTAAAGTAATTATTTAGAATTTTTAGCCTTATTTTATAGTTCATTTTTTGGCACTCTTTACGTAATCAAAATCCGAGCCCTGATTATAAATTTTTGTTCATTTTCTAGTATTTAATTAGGTAATATTTGTGTAAATGTGTTATAAAATAAACATTTTACATCCATTTATTTTAATACTGACATATCTAGGCAATGAATTGTTAAAATAAACAAACAAAATCACTTACTTTTGTTTAAATGTTAAGGTACAAAATCAATCTGGAAAATAATTTAAAAAAAACATGTTTGTTTTATTATTTCATATTTATTAAAATATTGACTATGAAATCCAATATAATGAAACCATTTAATATAGATATTACAAAGTTAGATCACAAAACATCTTTCCAAAGCATTACTAAATAATATTAAGGTAATAGCAAACACATAATAGTTGTGTGTATAACATATATGAGCACAACAGTTGTGACTCTTGGACATAAAAAGTTCAGTTCTTACATCATGCTTTCTGAATGTGACTAGGCGCCCAACCCAAGATCACTATTATTGTTAACCAAAATCCAGTGGCGGCAGGACCAAAATGGGGTGAGGCAGCAAGCGTATACATTTACTCCTGTAGATTTAATTTTCTGATATTCTCAAATATATGATTAATAACAAACTCTAAATAGCTTCTAGAAGCATCTTCTTAAAAGTAGATTGTCAGGGGAAAACTATTTCAAAAACTTCTAAAGGAGACTATTTTTAAAAAACAATTCCAGACAAGGCCAATTATTTTAAATATATTTTAGGGGCATCTAAATTTTCCTAGGAAGAGTGATTATAAATAGAGTTTCAGACAATAAATGCTCCAAATAGCTTCGAGGAACATACAATTTTCAAATATTCGCCAAAGGAAGCCAACTTTTTGCTAATTCCTCCCCTACACAAATTGTTCTACCACCACTGATCAAATCTATCTTTGTATAAAGGTTTAAAACAATGATATATTCTAAAATATAAATCAACCATATTTAAGACAAGTGGTCAATAAAATCCCCCCCCCTTTTTTTTTGTTACCATGGTAATTTTTTAATTTGGGAACCAACAACAATATTGCATCATGCCATTGTGAGGGGTAGAGCCTTTACCCCTAGAGTCATAACACCTGAGTGCAATTTGTGTGGTTTCTTGTCAAGGTTAGTTGGGGAATACCAAATGATAAACTAATGTGCTAAGGAATACAGGGCCATATGAAATATTCCCAGTTATACTCAGTCTTTCCCACCACAGCAAATAGGTTATTTTGGTCTACAAAAATGTAATGTTTTCTTTAATATAGTACAGTTGAATACAGCTAGAATAACATTTCTGCACCAAGGTCTATACTAGCTTAAATAAACATAATTACTAATTTCATAATAAACATTTGTGATTAAACCACGTTCCTCTCACTGCCACATTTTTGTGGTCTAATGGTCTTTGAAAATTGGTTATAGTGGATTACAAAACCACTCAAGCTTGCCAATATCTTTATCTTGAAAGTCCTCAAACAAGATTCAACACAGAGATTGTCATTTTGGTGCTCTCTATCATAGATAGAACCTTTGAACCTCACAATGAATACTATTATTGCTAAATTAATGAGCCATAACTTTAAGAGATAGAACAATAATGTAACCGAATATTAAGAAAAAAAATATTGTTTGTATAGTATGAAAGGAAATTCTAAAAATTGTGATAAGAACCAAATATATTTATCATATTTTAGTATTATTTGTATTATTAGATGTTGTATCCCAGTTCTTGCAACATAAAAATTATGCAACACACAACTCTTCATATTTGAGAAATAATGTACAATGATGTAGAATCTTCAATAAGTGAAGAGAATTTAAAAAACTCCCTTTTCTTTACTAAACAGTTTTAAATATAGAAATCAAACATAGTATTCCTCAATGTAAAATGTGTCTTCATTTTTAAATTATGTAGTGTGATTTACTAAATCTAATTTGCTTAAAAGATAATGGTAAATTAAAATGTCACTTATAAAACATATTTTATGCTCTGTAAACAACTTTTACCCTAAAAGAAAGCAAGATTAACTTGCAAATTACCACATGCATAGCTTATAAGATAGGGCCATAGTGTAACCGGACAAGATAATATTGCTACCTTTCAGGGAAAATGAACTGTACATACAACCATTATATCTTACTCATTGTCTAAATGCCAGTTGAAGAACCTTTTATGAGAGTTAAAAAAGTTACTAAAACTACTTATAAACATTGTATTTTATTGGCAAAGGGATATGTTAGTAGAGCTCTCACACTTAGCAGTTAGTGTCAATGTCAACAATTTCAACATCTAGAAGTTGAACAAGAAACACATTTTGTTGATGATGGCTATTCTATAAAAGATTATCCAAGGTGCAAATAAGGTATATTAGAAGAGCCCAAGTTAGTTCTGCATTATAACGTTTAAAGTATATAAACGCCTATGCATGTTTAAAGCTAGTTAACATCACACACATACAAATATTTAGAGCTAAAATCACATGTTTGTAAGAAACATTTATATTAAATTATATTTTAAAAATTATTATTTCTTTGTTTATTTCACATTTTTCTTGGCACATTAGAAATATAAAAATATACTTTGTTTAAATATGAATAATTGCAAATAATGGGTGATTTTTTTACTTTGATTTTAAAATTTTAACATCACGGTTCACATAGTTATTACAAAAATAGACACTTTTTCAATTTAATTTCAATATATTTTGCAAAGCTGTCTAAATAAGTGGTATCAAACTCGCGGCATGCATGAATGATTATAAATATAGTAATAGGAAAGTCATCCTCTTTAAAAGTAACAAGTTTATTTACAAAGAATGCAATGGTATGCCTATTGTTACGTCGAACGGCATGAGAAAGTTTCAGGTGTCTTCCCCTTACGTATGTTCTACGAATCCAAGAGCGCTGGCAACATTGATCGACCTTGAAAAGCTTCCCTCTGTACTTGGTGGCTAGTTTCATCCAGCTACATTTCTTGAATCACACACTATTTTTCTACTGAAGTTGATTTATGTGATTTTATGTTTACCATATCTGTTTCTAAACCAAGTTACAGTAGAAAACGATCCAGTGCAGATGAACACAGAGTATTTAAAAAAAATTGTTAGTTAAAGTACTTTTGCTCTGAAATTAATAATCGTGTATTATGTATTATTTGTAAACAAGTGTTAACGGTTTCAAAGGAGTACAACTTATGCCATTTTCAAACTGTGCACAAAGAGAAGTATGATTCACTACAAGAATATCTTGGAGAAGACAAAGTGAAGAACTTAAAACTGATTTAAGTTTGAAATAAAATTTGATTCAGAGAGTTGCTAAGCAGAAAACAGATGTGAAGGTAAATTATATCTTATCAAAAATGATAATGGTAGCAGAAAATTCTAAGGCTTTTACAGATGATTGCTTTATAAGAGTGTTTAGTTAAAGCAACAGAATGTATTTCTTTTGCAAAACACAAATGAAAGTAGAATTTATGAACTAGCTTCAGATATAAATGATCAATTAATTCAGAAGATGTCAAAGTTTCTTTACTTTTCCCTTGCAATTAACTTATGTAACAAATGTTGCTCAAGTGGCAGTTTTTATTTGTGGGGAAGAGGAAAATCTTAAAGTAACTGAAGGGCTACTTCAACTAATACCAATGCAATGAAAGCTAATGATATTCTTGACAAAATGAAAATAAAGTCTTAGGAGGAAAAATTGTCTTGGCCTAAATTGGCAACTTTAGTTAAAGATGGTGCAATAGCTAGTTCCAAACCAATATTGATGGAAAGAAAAAATAAAGTTGATTGATGAAGGTTCACTTAATCCATTTGTACATCTTCATTTTATTATAGATTTAGGTACATTGTGTGACCGTGTTGAAAATATTTTAAAGGCTGTGGTAAAAATCATAGCCTACATTTGCTTAACTCCAGCGCCGCATTACCCACTAGGCAGACTAGGCACGTGAGATTTTTGGAGACGCAACATTTAAAAAAATAAAATTGTTTACAGCAGCGCCCTTACCAAGGTATGATGGCACGAAATATGAAATCAAAATCCTTGTCAACATGTATGATTATAATTCTCACTATAACAGCATACGCAGACCGACTGTAGCTGAAGCTTACTTGTTATAAAGCACTAATGTATTATTAGAGTTCTATTGTGTCTACTATTGCCATCTTTCGGCTAATAATTGAGTCACCTATGTGCGAAGCTGTGCCAGACATAAACGAGCACAACCCTTTTGCACAGTGGTCATATAATTATAGGGGATGTACTGTAAATAGTAGCAATAAATAGGCCTACAACATTATTTTGTTCATTAACAAATAACAGGACTATGTTTAGGTGAGAGGGGGGACAATGTGTTGCAGCTCATGTACCTAGGGGCGCCATAATTCTAAATGTGGCCCTGTTTAACTCACAAACAGTTAATTGTTTTCCTTAAAGATATTGGCTGTGCGCATAGTGATGTTTTGTATCATTCTTATGTAAAGTGGCTTAGCAGTGGATGGGTTTTAAAATGATTTTGGGTTTGAGATAGGAAATAAAGATATTCTCTGAAAGTAAAGATCAACCCGTCCCACTTTTTAATGGTCCAAAAATGTTACATAGTTTGGCATTCAGAACAGATATAACTGGATACTTAACGATTTGGATATCAAACTACAAGGCTAAAATAAGCTAGTCACTGATGATATTGATAGAAATCATCTTTGTTGAATTTTATATGATAAGAGCATTGTTGAAAGAGGATTTCAACAGACGTGCACGTGAAGAACTTCAGCTTAAATTAGTACTCTCTCAATGTAATTCTTTCCTAAAAGAAAAATTCAACAACTGCAATTTACCAGTATTTTTCAAAGGACAAGTATGTAAACATTCATAAGCTTGTTTCATGGGTTATGTCTATGTTCAGAACATAATCATGTGAACAGTTGTTTTCAAGAAAGAACCAAATAAAATCTCTTGAAAGGAATAGGTTAGGGTAAGTGACATCCATCTACTTATAAAAAGTTCCATGTTTAAAGGACATTATTCCAAATATTAAAAGTTAGTGACAGAAAAGCAAGCACTAATTTCTGACCAGAAAATATAATACTTTCTTTGCCATGTCCAATTGGTAAAATATGATTGTTTTAAGATTTAAGTAAAAATATATTGTTACGTAAAAATGATTGTTTTCTGTGAAACTATGTGATTGAAATAAAAGTAATTGATGAAGCATTTGTTTTTACTATTTACTAATAATTAGAAATAATATTCCACTTCAGTGCCAAGCCATTGGTGTGGTTTTGTAAAGTTTATATTTATTCGCAATAAATGTATTAATATTTATGTGGCCCCCTAAGTTCCTTCGCAATTGGAAAGTGGCCCTGCAAAGGGTCTGAGTTTGAAACCATGGGTCAAAATAAAACAGGGAAACCTTGCTTACTGACAACTACTTAAGTTAACTTTAGTACAAGTGCATTCAACAGTCAAAAAAGGTGTATATACTTTGGCCAAACAGAATATTTATATCACTTTATTGTTTAATGCACTGGATAGAATGACAAAATATTTTTGAGCAAATTAATTTTTTATCTACACTTATGTACTTATTTAGTGACCGTACCTTTAATTTTTCCCATAAAACTATAAGATTCAATGTGTAATGGTAGAAACACTAATTTTTGACACTATTACAATGATATTTAGTCAGAATTTTTATAAAACTATTTACAATTTTTTTCATATAAATAAGTTTATGAGCAAAATATAGTTTAATCTTTATAAAACCATATTAAACACAACAAAACTACTTTTTTTTAAAGTATATCTTTTTGTGCACCAGTTATTGACAAGTTAAAAGTTTCGAGTGTACCTCTTATCGACACTTGCAGTACCAGTCATTGATACCAAGGCATAAAACTTATTTATTTGGACAAACCATATCTAAAACATAAGTATTATAATAATTAGACAATATTAGGTTATTATATTATTTTCCAACTCTAGAACTTGTTATATTATATATCTTGACCCACGTTGGGCGTCATATGTTACATCCCTCTTGGCTAGCCCCTAGTTGGTACGCCATATGTTATGCTGTCATAATGTGCCCCTTACTTGGACGCCATTTGTTACACCACTATTAGCTGGCCTTGGGTTTGGACGCCAATTGTTATGACCCAAGTTGGACGCCAATTGTTATGTTCTTAATATTTTTGGTGATAAATGCCCCACGTTTGGAATTCATTTATCACGTTTAAAATAGTTATTATCACTTCCCTACATTGGGCCTCACTTTTTATGATAAAATAACTAACTTCAGATAGAGTTTGATATTGGTTTATTCAATGATATTTATTGATACTTGTATAGAAAAACGACCATGTTGCACATAATAGAGATGAGCGCCTAACATACGTCTGTCCAAGACAATGACTGACACCCCAATGAGCTCTGAGATTGCACCATCTGTGATATATCTCAGTTCAATAGAACTTACTAGAATGTTTAGTTTGTGAAAACATATAGAAGGATACAGAATGGCCAAGAACTGGCCACTGCCTCAAATTGAACATCTACACTATTCTGGGTTGTTTGAGAGCAGGAAATTAAGTTTTAAAAAAGACTTTTACATTGCTATTATGACTCAACTTTACGTCACACACTGAAGTTAGTTACAGTAGCTGATGCCTCCTAACTTCAGGGTGTGAACTTAAAAACAAGAAATAACTAGTAATTTCCTAGTTAAAATCTGGTAATTATGATATATGAATAATTTAGAAGATGTGCTTTAAGCGCCAAGTAATAAAATATAAAATTCAAATAAAATAAAAAATATATATATAATTAAGAAGAGAATATTGTCAATGCTTTCAAATATTCTTTAGGGTCAAATCAGGGACATTACAAACTTATTCAATTAATCGAGGAATTACTTAAGTTTTTGTCTTTAAAAACAAGAGTTACATATTTGGTAAAATATCCATAAACTGATGAAGTTAATTTATAATTGTTTTTAAATATGTCCAGAGACTCTATGGAACAAATACTTGATTCTATTCCCATTCCTAGAAAGAAAAGGAATAGGTTACTGCCCAAGTATTGAAGTTTTAATAACTATCAACACATCTTGGTCATCTTAAAAATGGATTTGTCATTTGTACATTTTGAATTCACTTCAACTTCATTACTAATCTTTATGAACAGCACATACATAGCTATAGTAAATGGTGTTTCTTTTTCCTTCACTAAACTTTATTAAAACATTATTCCCAACACTGAATGTACTACATTGCGTAGACACATCAACAAGTTTAATTTTCAAAATTGTTTACTTCTAAAATTACCCCACTCTATATCCATTCCTCTTCTGAAGTCTTTAGGTGCTTGCTCTTTTTATTTAATGTAATTTCAAAATTTTGATTTTGTAACTTAGCTTTTACTCGCTATTCTTCTTTTGCTCAAGCTTTCTTTGTATTGCATCCTCTTTCTTTCAGATTTACTTTTGCCATACTTCTAAAGTTACAACTGACATAATATTTTTTTACAAGAAGTTGTAGTATCAGGCCAAAATAGAACTCTTTAAAAAAAATGCTAGGTAGAAATTCAGTTTGTTTGGATGTGCTATTTTAAAGGTGGATACAAATTTTATTTTTAATAACTATTTGTTATTTGTACTTTATTCATCAATTTAAAATTGCATCCTTTTATGAAATATAACACATTATGTCCATGAGGACAAATCAATATGATCACTTACCTTAATGAGTTCTATAGTAAAAATGTACGACACCTCTGCATACACTTGAGTTTAACAACACATATCTCCCCCAATTACACTTAATATTTAAAATGAGTTATAATCCAGGGCTACTAGGATGAGTTAAGCTTGATTTACACGTTTACCGAAAATAGAAAGCAGAATCTTCCTCAGTGGAGGAGCAACTCATATGAAATATATTGACCCATGATGCATTGCAGAGCTAACTTAAAAACAGCTGCTTATCAACATATTTTATTTTCTAGTGGATAAACCTATATTTTAGATCTTTCTCCTGATGGATGTTTTTAAATTATAGTGCTGTGTTATGGCACAATCCAATACATCTATACACACGATTTACATTAACGGGTTGTTTCAAATCTTTCCACAAAGGCCAAAGAAGCTGTCTGCTTGCTTTTGGCTGTAGAGCGCACGCGTTGACAAATCTGCATGCACACTGATTTGAGATGGTTGGTTCTGAGTGGCCAAAGTCGAGTTGAGTTGAACTTCAGTGGAACTACAAAAATCTTGATCTTTAATGACAAGCTCAGCTTGAAGCTTGCAATTCGAGTACTTGCAGAGCCTTTATACATGCTCTATATATATATATATATATATANATATATATATATATATATATAGATATATATATATAGCCTTTATATATGCCCTCTCTCTCTCTCTCTATATATATATATATATATAGAGAGCATATATAAAGGCTCTGCAAGTACTCGAATTGCAAGCTTCAAGCTGAGCTCGTCATTAAAGATCAAGATTTTTGTAGTTTTATCATTTTCAAGCTTTCTCTTGATGTACATACAAATCAATTTTTAAAACATAATACTAAGTTTAGGCTATTTAATTTAGATTATATTGGCAGTTCCACCAATAACTCTTTTGGTAATTTAACAAATTGTTAAAATAAATTATACAATTTCAAATTAATAACATAATAATACTCTAAAACTACTTTTGACAGGTAAACTAGTTAAAATGTATCGTCCATTTTGAATTATCCTCAGTTAAGTTGCATTACCATGACAAGGCAATAGAAATAAAAATAGCTAATAAGATTGCTATATACTTAATCATTATTTTTACTATTTTTATATGGTCCATTGTTTAAATTATAATTTCAGTTTGATTAAAAATGTAGAAGGAATATTTGTTTTCAAACTTAAGATATTTAAAATTTGTATTAATTTGTTCAACTACAAACAGAAATAGCATTAGTTACTATTTAGTAATAAAATTATGTTGGTTAAACTGGCTAAAATCAACAATGAAATCATATACTATTTCATCTTGTCTGCTGGAAATATTATTTTGATTGCCTTATTTTTAATTTTAAAGCATGAACATGACTTCTGTAAGCATTAAAAATTTTAATATATGGGAGTAACAATAATGAAAATATAATTGTCATTAAAAAGTGAATTGAAATACATTTTGTATTACGATAACTTCTTGTGAGAATCCATACAAGAAGCATGTGCAATTGCACATAGAGTAATGGAAATGGAAACAAAGAAGTGAATGTGCATGATTATTATATTAAGAACTAATAAAATATGAAACATTTCAAATTTTTAACTGCTTGTGATTCTTACATTTTCTTATATGGTAATTATTATTATTATTAGCACCGCATCTTACTAACTGTTCGGGTTATAAGCACTTACGCTAATGTGTAATGGTAGGGTGATTGTGAGATGAAATGAAGGACCTACAGTTTAACGTGGAATCCTACAGTTTAACGTGGAATCCGAACCACGGTGGCGACCTGGCATTCCACACATTCACAAGATGTCTTGTCAGAGGTGTAGGAAGGGTATATATATATGGTAATTAAAGTTCTGAAGGTTTATTTTGGGGAAATATTAGCTGATTAAAATGACAATTTTATCAACTTTTTTTGCATGTGTTGTTGTAATATTATAATGCCTTTAAAGAAATGAGTGTTGAGACCATGTTGATATTTTTTTTAATTAGATTTTTAATTGAGTGTTGTAGTTATTTTTAAATCATGTGTTTTAAAGCATTAAGTATAATTTAAAAACCAATATTTCAATATTTTTATAAACTTCTTTCAAAAGTACCTACTATTCATAAAATTAAGTTTAATTTTAATTTTAATAACCTGTGTTATTTTTATATATTCTTAAAATCTTATATTTTAAAAACCTGGTACTTATATTTTATGTTTGTTTTGACCGGTGAGATTTTAAATATACTATTTTCTTTTTAAAATAAACAAATATATATTCTAAAATTAAGAATATACTCGGATGCAACAGCTTTTTGAAATACTCAACTCGAATTGGGAAGAAAAAAAAACACTCTTAGAACCCAATCATATATAAGATATAATAATTCTGAATAAATAACACTATTTACAGTTAAAGCAAGCCAAGTACTGAAATGCTTGACTAACCAAAAAGGTCAATGTTTAGAACCCTCCTTGATAAAATGGAGGGGATACAGGTTCCCACTAATAAGTTATTTTGAATCTTCTGCAAACTATAATTAATATGTAGACTGGCTATTAGGAACCCTTATTTCTGTTCTTTTTGTTAGTCCTGTTTAATACTGATCTCTATCCAAGACATTAACCTACCTCGCTCAGTCATTTGTCCTTGTACAAAGAAACAGATGTGTTTCTTTGATAAACAGACACACAAGTTTTCTTCATATCACTAAATTAAACATATATTTCTACACCACCACTAGGGCCGTGGAGTCAAAGTCAAAAGCCAGTCGGTAAAAATGCAGAGACTTCGACTTAAAATTAAAAACTTAAATATATATTATAACAATACATGGTAACTGAATCAGATAGCCGAAGCCATCATCCATGCATTTTAGTGAGGACAGCACCATCTAGATATCACATTCTGAAAATTGAAAAAATGACACCTGGACACGGGTTCAATTCGTGTGTCCAGGTGTCATTTTTCAATTTTCAGAATACATGGTAAGTTTAACGTTTTAATTTTATACTTTATTTATCGGGACCAAAATTTGGAATAAGGATTGACATATTTATTTAAATAATAATTCATAATACCATAATACTTCCAACAATTTTACATTCTATGGACCTAAATAGCATGATGGTTCAAGTGGTGGTGATAAAATGCCTTGTGCTACCATTTTATTAGAGTAAATTTGTTATTAGTTATTACTAATTTATATACATTAGCCACTTCTGAAGGAGTCTTAGCCGGACAGTAGATAAATATACAAGTCGAAGTCAAGAGCTTGGTGTGTGTACTCCACAGCCCTGATCACATAGCAGAAATATAATTATAAAATCAATCAAATCATAAAACCAATGGATAAGGAAAATAAGTGTATTGCTCTCCACAAATAAATAAAGTTGGAAAAATTGAATTTCCAAGAAAACTGTAAATCAAGCAATAAATGATTTATAAAATATGTTGAAATTTGTGATATAGTATAAAAATCATTCGATTTTACATATTTTATAATAAAAGCATAATATACAACCATTATAAAATTTGATCTACGTTATTATAGCCCTCGAGAATTTGGGGTAAGGATTTGAATTCTTTGCAAATACAAAATTTCAGGTCATTTATAAATAAAATGTTTTGTAGTGACAACCCTAAAATAAACAAGTTTAAGAGTACTATCAAAGTTATATTTTATAGGCAGAAGCACCCTAAATACACTCAAGAAATGTGCTAGTATTTATCCATAGAAAAATATATTTGATTGTATAATGTGCTAGTTTACAATGTGCACATACATTTTATTTTTATCACAGACCAATGAACAATATTTTTCTCTTGTTTTCAGGCACTTATAGCTTGTTGAACTTTCACTGTATTTTAATTTATAGTTTCTTTTATAGAAACTTTGTTTTAATTTTCATATAAATAGCCCAATACGTTATGATTTAGAATATTAGAATAATATATATTAGGCACTAATAACCTTTACTGTTGATGTGCCTTTAAACCCCAACTAATAATATTAAAGTAAATCTACTTCTAGTTAAATGTCATGTTTCACAAAAAAATATAATTTGGAAAGCAATGAAGTCTAGGCTTATATAATTTATTTGGACCCTGAAACACTTCACTACGATATAAAAAAACCTATACAATAAAGTACCAGTATATATTCTATAAACAAGATACTTGTACTAATATATAAATATTTTTCTAATAATAGTAAATTATAATAAAATGTATAACCTCAAAGTAAGTTTGATACAATCATTTGACTTGCACAGAAATAAAGCTCTAACAACAGATTATTAATTATGTTTAACCAAAAGTAACACAAAGATCTATGTTACATGTAAACTACTCCAGTATTTACTCTTCCAGCGTTCAAATGATTCAGCGATTGCCTTCCTGTAAAAATAATTTGAAATATTAATTCTTAATAACATCAAAATGTATGCTCCTATTAGAGATGTTTTTGTATTATTATTATTAGCACCGTGTCTTACTACCCGTTCGGGTTATACGCACTTACGCTAATGTGTAATGGTAGGGTGATTGTGAGATGAAATGAAGGACCTACAGTTTAACGTGGAATCCGAACCACGGTGGCGGCCTGGCATTCCCCACATTCACAAGATGTCTTGTCAGAGGTGAAGGAAGGCTTTGGAAATCAGATAAATCTGTGCCGGGACCGAGGATTGAACCCCGGCCGCCAGCACAGAAGTCTGAAAACTTACCCCTAGACCACCAGGTCACCCATGTTTTTGTACTGTTGACAAAACAATAAAAGTTCAAAGCTAAATCCTGTATACTTATGCCAAATAAAAGTGCAAGTTCTGGGAATAATCTATATTGATAAAATAAAATGTTTGTGTGCCACCTGTGTGTCCACCGGTCATGAGCGTTACATGATATCCAACCTACATAGAGGGGTGAAATTTAAAAATTAGTAGTCCCCTGTGCAAAAACATCTGCACCTTAAAGTCAGAATTTTGAAATTTGGATTAGACCTTTTTTAATTAGTTAAAAAACTAGGCCGGAAAAGGTAAAATGAGTTTTGTGTGCGTGTGTGTTCAAAGAAAAGAAAGCGTTGTCAGGGGTAATCATGCAGTCCATTGCGTGCTTACCTCAGGCAATGCTGGTTACTTCAGCTGATATTAAATATTCACATCAAAGATACTTTTTATGATTCTTCAGACCTTTTCTTTAGTGGAAGGTATGAATATCAGTTTTAAATGTCAAAAATATCAACATCAAATAATGATTGTGTGTAATATACACTTTTGTATCTGCCAGGCAATGTTGATTATAATTAACATTGGATACTATTACCATATTGGCCCCAATATAGGCCGAACCCTAAATTTTCGACAACGTTTAGAGAAAAAACAATATTCCCACTTAAATATGATCAGTGTATTAAATCATTAGAAAATATAAATTGTTTAATGGTAGGTGCTTACACTTAAAATTAGGTTACTTAAATTAAATCCCTTTCATAGAAAAAAACTCACAATATTTACACTTAAAATGATGTCACTTGGAAATAAGAAAGTAATTTATTCATAATCAAAATTAAATGCTTGGGAAATAAAGGTAAGTTGTTCACGCTTAATTCCCTGGCTAAAACCCGCTCTTTTCTCAACATGATCCGTCATGTTGCACTTCCGAATTTAATACACGCACTAAATTATTGTTCTCACAATAGAATAAATGTTCCGAATTTAATACACGCACTAAGTTATTGTTCTCACATTAAAATAAATGTTGACCAACATACTGAAACAAAATCTCACTAGAAATATTTAAGCTCACTTTACCAAAAGTGTATATTGCCAATAGAATGCGTGAAAAAATAATTTTATTTTGCAGCCATTATGGCTCAAATATTGTAAACACAAATAAGATAGTAATTCTTCATATATTTTTAAATAACTTTGCCAACTCTCATGGTTCATTTATTTTTAAAATAGCTGTGGCGAGATATATCGATTTAACAACATACATATCCTATAGGTACAACATTGAATGTGTATTATCTAAGAGTGCAATTATAGGCCACATTGGACTTTTATGAGAGCTGTTTCTTGGAAAAAAATGTGGCTTATTTTCGGGCCAACACGGTAATACTGCTAAATATTAATGATGCTAAAAATAATACAGGAGTTTATTATAAATCTTTGTAACAATGCAATTTATAAGTCTGTATATAACAAAGTTTGGCAATTTGTTTCACTTGATTAGGAAGATTTTCCACCTATGATGTAATATTTAAAATGACTTAGGCCCATAATAAGCCAAATTGAAGTGCTCATGTCTTTTTACATTATTAAATAATATTCTATCTTGAACACCAAATTATAATAGGTACTTATACATAATTAGGGTCAGAATGGTGTGTGACAGTAAAATGATAATTTACTGTGGCTAACACTGGAGTCAGCTTTACTCACACCTTTTGTTTAGATGCAAGAGATGGACAAAGATGACTAACACACGTCCTGTTCACAATACCTCCATAGCCTTTAAAGATTATAGATAAAATAGATAAATGAATTAAATTTAAAGTATAGACAAAAAAAATTCTCAGTCAAGAAAAAATCTAAATATTCTACTTCAAATAATTTAAAAATCAAGCAAATTTCAAGTAATTTACTGCTTGATTGCTTACTACTTATCCAGGCTAAATTATAGATTGAGGTAGAGATTAGAGGAGATGTGCCTGCATTTGCATTAAGGGAGAATGGGGGAATATTTAGGGAAAACCAACCTTAGTACACTTGAATGGGATTCAAACCATGACATCCTTGTATATGGCAATCCATTCTCTTGCAAGACTGCTTAGACCGTGCAGTCACATGATGCTTTGTTAATAAATTAGCTTTGCTCTTTTGTGGATCCACGAGTGCACCTTTAATACATATCTCTCAGTACTGAGGCTCAACTACTCTGTAGTATGGTGGTAAGTGCACCCGACTACAAATTGGGGTCGCAGGTTTGATTTCGAGCTAGTACCATGTTTATTTCTCCTGAAAGGGAAACTATCCCAACAGTCACTGGATTTTGGTTAATTAAGCTAAAGTTAGGTTTAAAATCATTCATGGCTCCACACCTTCATAATCACTATCATCACACAATCTCATTACGGGTACAGCGCGTAGACGGCCTGCATAAGTGTATCCTGGGCAATGTTCTATGTCCTCAGAGCGGCTAAAAGTACATACACACACACACACACACACACAGGCGACTGAACTAGATACTATACATCTCTTCCATTCAAAAATGCTATACGCTAAAAATATAGTACTGAGGCTGAATGGTTAATTTGTCAATTGAATATTTGTTTTAGTTTGGTGTGCCATATTTAAAATGCAATAGACTGAACTGCCAATGAACAGGAGATTGAGGTTCAATCTTGGCCAGGTGTAATGAGGGTAGTTTTTACAAAATTGTTTTCCACTCTCTCTTCTAGACAAATGGGGGTGCATTTCCTCTAAATGTAATCTACCTAATCCCTAGAACCATTAGCTTAATTAGTACATAAGAAAATAACCCAAATGGGTGGTAAGACATGGTGTTAAAAAAAGAAGGTAAATTAACAGTATAAAATATCCCCTATAAACACTCTTCCAACCATTATAGAAAGCAACCAACCTGAAAGTATGCTGGTATAACAGATAGGCGCTCACATGACCAGCATTCACATACCGCACTTCTGCCCCAGGCCAGATGTCAGTCAGGCTCATGCAGCCTTCTCGTGGCACATAGGCATCTTTCCTTGCACAAACCGCGATGATGAGTGACGTGTCAACTGGGATGTCAAAGTTACGCAAATGTGTGCATTCGTCCATGATGCCCCGCATAAAATTCAAAGCTTCATCCTCACGCCATTTGGTTAAAACTTCTTTACTGCAATCTGTGACAGATTCATGTATGAAGATGACATTCATTTATGTCTGTGCTTTGTTTCTTAAGCTGTTTTAAAACATATTGACATGAAAGTTAATCTTTCTGAACCAAGTATCTATATTAAATATCAGACTATAGTTAATAATTTGATATACAAGATAGTTTTATTGAGTTGGCACAGCAAGATATCTTTAAAAAAATGCATTTAAGAGAGAAATGTTTTTTTTTTCAAAGTTGCTTAGTTTTGAAACACTGATAAATTACTTTTTATTTAGGGGTGATTTTCAAGGTCAACTATTGTGTTTCAAATGGGACCTAGTTTTTTTTTTCTTTGCAGAATCGTCCACTATGGAGAAAGGAAAAACACTCCACTTTCGTCCAAAACACTTTTTTTACCCGAGGTTTATTTTTGATGATATATAATAAATTAAAGAAAAAAAATGGTATAATGTTTTTGGAACTGTTTTTATTTCAATTTATTGCTTACTGGAATCTGTAGAGCGTAAACAAATACAGCAAAACACTTTCAAAAACAAAAAACAAACATTCATTCATAAAGATCAAAATATTAAATTGGTCTATCTATTATGTTTACATAATAAATATACCAATTTAACATTTTGATCCTTATGAATAAATGTTCACACTAAAAAGAACACACGGTTTTTCATAATGCGAGGAATTATTTTAATTGTAAATCTACGTATTGTGAGCTATGGAGTATTATTCTGTTGCTGAAAAAAATTGATATGATTTTAATTTACAATTAGTGTAGAGGAAAATTTAATGATGCTATTCTATTGTACACTGATTGTTTTCCTGAGAGAAATGCACCATCTCAAGATCTTTTTATCTTGTAGTTACAGAATTAGTGGAAAATGGAAACATTCAAGCGAAGAAAAAGAGCCGCTGAGCAAATGTAACCAGTGAACATAACGAGATCGCAATCCTAGCCGCAGTAGCTCATAATCTTCATTTAGGTTCTCGTGCGATTTCTAGTGATTTATAAATATCCAATTGTAGTGTGTGAAAAATATTGAAGCATCATAAATTTCATCCTTTCCACGTGTTGTTGAATCAAGAGCATCATGGCAAATATTTTCTCATTTGAGTGGTATTCTGCCAATGGGCACTTCAACAAGTAAGAATAAATATGAACTTTTTTCTTAAAGTATTATTCTTCGATGATTCGAGCTTTATGAATCATGGGGAAGTTAAGTGACACAACATGCATTATTGGAGCGTTGAAAACCCCCGGTGGTTGCGCCAATTTGAAAGACGGCGAGCACTCTTGGACTGTGAACGTTTGGTGCAGACTTATCGGAGATAAAATGATTGGCCCCTTCTTTATTGACAGTACGTTGAATGGAGACAGAGAACCTCTCTAGATCAGGGATTGCCACTGCTCCTAGAAAACTTAAACCTACAAGAAAGGCAGAACATGTGGTTTCAGCATGATGGTGCCCCTGCCCATTATTCAAAAACTGTGTGACAAGTAATGGGTTAGAATTACAATAACTACTGGAACGATAGAGGTGGTCCATTAGTTGCTCTGCTAGATCACCAGATTTAACATCAGCAGATTTGTTCTTATAGGGTTATCTGAAAGGAAGAGTCTACTACGATGGAACACAATAGAATTGCTTGTGGAGATATTGATCAAGAAACTCTATTAAAGACTCACAATTCTATTACAAAGTGAATTGGAAAGTGTATCGAAGTAGAAGGTCATTATTTCAAACAAATGTTGTAATTTAATATTTCGAGCCTTATGAACGACTGTTTGTTTTTTTGTTTGCGAGAGTGTTTTGCTCATATGTGTTTACACTACAGATTCTAGTAGGCAATAAAATTAAATAAAAACCGTTAAAGAACCTCTTACATATTTCTTTACTTCATTAAATATCATCAAAAATAAAACTCAGGTAAAAGTTTTTCAGACAAAGGTTGCTCATTACCCCCCCCC
>CABFVZ010000710.1:183883-227424 GCA_902151445.1 Timema monikensis | reverse complement strand
AAATAGAAAATAAAAGTCATATAAGTTTCTTGTTGAGACCTAAAATTTGACTGTCAGAAGTGACAGCTGCTAAACACATGTTTTTGCAGATCATATGGTTCGGCGGAGGGATACATAATTTGGTCTAGTTACTTTTCAGAGCTGTCAGATATCAGCTGTGAGCTGTCAGTCAGCACCAAAGAAGTGCTGTGGGACCTATAACAAGTGTATTAAAGTGCAAAAGGATGAATACATTCTTTTAACAGATGAGAAGCTTGAATACTTGATTCCTCGAATCTTGTGGGCATTCGAGATTCATAAAAAAATCTTTTAACTTGAATACAATTATAAAGACCTTCGCGACTTAAAATAACAATTTCAAGCAATTGGTAAAAGTAATTACCGTATTGGCCCTAAAATAGGCCGCACCCTAAATTTTCGAAAACTTTTAGAGAAAAAAACAATATTCCCACTTAAATATGATCAGTGTATTAAATCATTTGAAAATAAAAATTGTTTAGTAGTAGGTGCTTACACTTAAAATTAGGTTACTTAAATAAAACCACTTTCATAGGAAAAAACTCACAATATTTACACTTAAAATGATGTCACTCGGAAATAAAAAAGTTATTCATAATCAAAATTAAATGCTTGGGAAATAAAGGTAAGTTATTCACGCTTAATTCCCTGGCTAAAACCCGCTCTTTTCTCAACATGATCCGTCATGTTGCACTTCCGAATTTAATACACGCACTAAATTATTGTTCTCACAATAGAATAAATGTTCCGAATTTAATACACGCACTAAGTTATTGTTCTCACATTAAAATAAATGTTGACCAACATAATGAAACAAAATCTCACTAGAAATATTTAAGCTCACTTTACCTAAAGTGTATATTGCCGATAGAATTCGTGAAAAAATAATTTTATTTTGCAGCCATTATGGCTCAAATATTGTAAACACAAATAAGATAGTAATTCTTCATATATTTTTTAATAACTTTGCCAACTGTCATGGTTCATCTATTTTTAAATAATTTTGCCAACTATCAAGGTTCATTTATTTTTAAATAGCGGTGGCGAGATATATCGATTTAACAACATGCATATCCTATAAATACAACATTGAATGTGTATTATCTAAGAGTGTGATTATAGGCCGCATTAGAGTTTTATGAGAGCCGTTTCTTGGTAAAAAAATGCAGCTTATTTTAGGGCCAATACAGTATATAGACATGTGTAGTTGGAGGGGTAGCAAAATCACATAAAGACCAAAAATATATTGATATAATTAATATAAATGATTTACATACACTATATTCCATTCACGGTAGCAATTTCTCTCTGAAAGGTATTTTTTCCTACCAATATCCTACTATATAATATATTTCTGGTAAGGAAAAAGGCCTTTCAGGAAACAATTCCTACCGTGAACAGACTTTAAATGACAATCAACATAATAGACAAATATCATTTACCAATGGTATCAAATTTTAAACAACTTTTTTATAAATTAAATTTGAAATATTTTCACTGGAACTAAAATTGTACAATTGTGAAGATTTGAGGATTCAAATTTAAGATTCGAACTCATAGTCGTTTGAAAATATTTTTTTAACATTTATAATAAATCAAAAACATTAAAGAATCAAAGTTGTTTTTACAAAGTATTATTTGTATAATAAACATAAATTACGCCATCTGTCAGTCGGCCTAGAGACCTTATCTAAAACCTACATTAATCACTCTACTGGGAAAATTCATTGGTTTCTAAAAAAAAATTAGGTCTTTTGTCACTCAAACTTTTCCTTCTTTTGTGTGTGGCTGTGGGGGTGCCATGGAGCCCACGCTGTGCACGCCTATGCACTAGACTTTTTTGCATTCCAAAAAGTTGTTTAAAATACTTAACTATAGAAAATAAGATACTTTACCTCGCCACTTCCTACCATTTTATTAATTTCCTCTTTGAATACCTCGTCTGCGAAGTATTGACTCTGCAGGAGTTGCCAATCAATCGAACTGCTCATCACTCCCTAAACAAGATGAAATAAAGATAAGCAGTTAAAAAAGGCTCAATAACAAACAGTCTAAATTAAAATGCATTTTTAAATATTGAGAGAGAAACATTAATTATATAGTAAAATTCCCCCTTTCTGTATTTAATTACTTCAATAATAGAGAAAAGGGTAATTTGACTAGGTTAAATAATTGTGGTCTAACATTTAATAGCTTTTGGAACAATCTGAATAATGCAACAGAGCAGACTGCAAGGAAAATATAAATAAATGATAATGTTAATAAACAAGAAAGACTTCTAATTTTTAAAACAATAATTACTGTACCGCCCTCCTTATCCTCTAATAGATAAGGGCAGGCAAGCAAAATAAACATATAAACAACAACAAATGATAAATTGCAGAGGAGCTGATAGGACTGCATAAAAGTGAATAGGCCTTTCTCTCTGGCTTATACAACGATTGTGCTTCCATGAACTCTCTTTAACTATCATCCGCCATGTTGGTACTATGAGCATTGGGGAGGAGGTCGAGAATCTTATGTTTAAAGATATAACTCATTTACCTAGAATTAGTAAATTAAAAGGTTGCATTGAGTATAAGAATGTTTATTATAAAAAATAACAATTGATATATGCAAATGTAAGTAACAACAATGAATAAATAGATATTTTTAAATATATATATGTAGAAGATTGGGTTATGCCCATAAAAATACAGTTGTCATAACAACATAGGTTATGCCCATGATAATACAGTTGTCTTAACAACATAGGTTATGCCCATGATAATACAGTTGTCGTAACATCATAGGTTATGCCCATGATAATACAGTTGTCGTAACAACATAGGTTATGCCCATAATAATACCGTCGTCAAAACAAAGGTTATATACGACCTAAAGATTATTACCAAGTTAAATCCATGGCCCCTTAGGGTCTATGCAGTATTCCGCACTACAATGAATACAACATCTAGCCACCACAGGCCAACCGTCCGCACAACAATAGCGAAGTTGTATTAACTAACTAGAAAATATTATTGGCAATCAAAGTTTACCACAATACAAAGAGAGATCCTCCAAGATTAAATAAATATACAATAAATACCAAAAATTACATAGCCGTACGGGCTATAACAATTCCCACATTAGGTAGGCAACACGCCTTACGTAGATTTAGAGTGACATTACAAAAGGTAAAGTTTACCATAAATGACAATTATTTGTAGATCCAGAAGGGCAAAAAAGGGATTCTACAAATATTACCTACATTAATATTTAGAATATTTTATGCCATGCCGGGCATACCTTTCCTCGTGATCTAACATATTTACAAAGACAATATATAATTGTAATTCAAAATAAATAATACAAGTCCCAAAGTTAATTTTGAAGTGTACCGGCCGAAATAGAATTTGTACCCAGCATAGATTTCATTTAAATGAATAATACAAGTTCGAAAGATAATTTTGATGTGTACAGGCCGAAATAGAATTTATACCTTAGGATCATCCTGTCCTAACGTGTTTGTCGTATGACACAGTTGAATCAAGAAGTGAGTTTACAACACAAACAGAACCCGTATATAAACCGTTATTCTCTGAGGGGAGGGGAACATAGGGGAAACAAAAGAACATCAAAGAACAATCACACGGAACAGAGGGAAGGGGTCGTAAGTCACCAAAGGAAACAACTAGATCATTGGAGGGGCGCGTAGAACATCACGTGTCTATCACGAGGTTATTCCCATGATGCAACGGGCGACCTCACGCTCAATTTGCCACACCTTTCACTCGTTTAGTCTTGTTTTCACACTCCGTGCAGAAAAAGTGCTCGCGAACAGGGATGTTGTTTAACGAGAGTCGAGACACACTAGCCGAGAAACGGGGCACCTCTTGGTGAGTACAATGTTGTTTATTCTTCGGTGTTGTTGAAATAGTGTTCATTCGCCAGTATATCCTTCATGCTTGTAATGTTGATGTCAATCAACGTTACATTACAACTGATTTAAAAGTGCAATATGATTGTGATCATATTATCAGTATTGTTAGTATCATACAACTCGAAGAGGTAGTTAGTGAGCTGTCTTGAAAGGTTTTTGTTAGACAATTTTTCAATAATGCAGATTGGGGTAATGACATTTTTAGTGTTTACTTTTAAAAAACTTCTGAGAAAGGTGAACAATCATTGATTAAACAAATAAATGTTTTTATTCAACAAAGGCTCCAATGTCTGGGACCTCATATTCAAAGTGTACTCAAACCAATAGCAATGTGTCCATTAACTTTTCAAATTAATAAAAGAGCTTGTTTAGCAAATTGTTAGTCAATAACCTAAAATAATTAAATTCTAACCAGATATTATATAGATTTTGGAATATAATGCATTTTTAACTAAAGAGTAAGGACAAAATCAAAATGGATTAATTAAAATATTTTGTCATAACAAAACATTACTTTTAATTCTTGCATAAATTTCATAGTGAGAAATCCTCCCAGTTATATTAATTTCACTTTCATCTTCAAGGAACAAACAAAACATCGTTGTAGTGTGATGCCTGACTTGAGATGAATTATGTTTATAATATAGTAGTGTTTTAAAAAAACATGTGGCTTGGTTCTCCCAATCAAGATAGAGCCAAGATAAAGTTTAAAGCCTAGTTCACAGACAAGGTCAAGGACTATACACACAGCCTCCAAGTTAATATGGCTGCGATCATTGGGAGATCTTGAGTCTTTCAATAAGGGGATCACTATATGCAGTCTCAAGTGACAACCTCGCTCTCAAGCAGCCACTTTTAAAAACAGTTTACTTTGAAGATGGTTTTACTAGAAACCATCCAAAAAATTGCCTTTTAGTGTCAATAAACCGGCTTTCCCAAAGCTATGTTCAGGTATTGGCCTGCCCCCAAACTACAAATTACAAAGAAAATGTAGACTACAGTGTTTTTTTGTTTGTTTTTTGTTCAATCAAATTTTCTAGTTGTAAACAATCTTCAAATATCACCCTAGACTAGTTACTTGTCTGGAAAGGTTAGTTCATTGAAAGGGGAGGTAAGGGAGTCAGGGTGTCAGGGTTGCTGACACCTGAACTATTGTGTTTGGACTGCAGCCCCCTCAGAACAAACAATTTTAAAGTGAGTTATTTCACTTGGAAGTGCTGTTATTTATGACTGTAAACTGCAACTAGCACTCCTTAGTGTCCAAGGACTCAACTTGGCTCAAGAAGCGCAACAAAACCTCCATAAGGCTGAGTGTCTGGTGTATACCTTGTCTGTGACCTTGCCTAAAGCTACGTGAATCTAAATGGTGATCTGTATGTCTTTAGTTTCCTAATACATATACTTTTAAGAAATCACAACTTAGTTTTATAAATTATAATAAATAACACCTATAATATATAAAATACAAAATTATACTGTGGATTGAACATGTTAAAACATTAATATATTTTAGTAGACATATACATTAATCGCTGTGTGTTTTATCCTAAGTCTAAATATATAGTATAGATAACAAAACCATAACATAATTTATAATTATAGGCATAAAGAGTAATAGTATGTTGAATATGAACACCAACCTCTGTGAAAACTGGTGATGCTGTGGACCACGACAGGCACGGAACCAACACCAAAGGCTTAGGCCAATTAGTGGCTGCCAGTGAGGCCATCTAAAAGTAAGAGGACATTTATGTTGAAACTTTCTGTAACATTTTAATAAGTGAACAGTGAATGCCGGGTTTCAATATTTCCATGACTAACCTTTGAATTAAGGGCTGCATATCAAAACTTTCATAAACCAGATACAGACCAATTTTCCATCTGACAGATAGAAAAGTTACTAGATCTACTTTCATTTAAACATATGTCAGGTCACGTGATCTGCATCTTTCCTTTTAGATATATACTATCAATACCTATAAAATGGGATCAATTTTTAACACAAAAATATTCTTATATTTTCTAAAAGACACTTTAAAAAAAATGCACTATAGACTAGGTAAGCTTGAATGATTTTTTTTCAAACAAATCTTTTAGGTCAATATTTTCTAAATCTGTTACAGTAATATTACTTCAAGCAATAAAATAAATACTTAAAAATTTATTTTAAACATATAAACAAAAGATTCCTTTTCCACACTCTCTTACTACCCATCCTGGTTTTATATATATTTTAACTCTAGTAGTTAGGGAGGGATGATACAGGTATTATTAATATGTAATGTACCCACATTTGCATGAAGAGGTATCATTTAATATATAACGCTTTTAGTACACCCAACTGAGATTTAAACCCTGACCTTACATTCTATGAACCAGACTAGATGAGCCTGATATTAAGTCTTTGTGCCCACCAATGCAGGCACTAAAGATAATTGGGTGTTATGAAACACATTTAAAAATATAGTTACTTGAGTACAAGTTAATTTTAATTATGTTGAGATTTAAAACCTAACAAATAAAGTGAACGTATTGTCTTGACAAATATTTAAAATAAGATTCGTGCAATGTTTAAAAATGTACTAGTCCACTTAGATTGTTAAATTTCGAAGATAAGAAAAATTGAGATGTTTACTTGACTCAGTAATTATTTTTGTAGTGGCAGGTTATACGCGTATATGTACTAATTACGCTAATGAGTTTGTTGTGCCTCACTGTTGGCCCTTGTATCTTTCCTCTGCACTTGCACAGGCCGCGCCAACCACCCTCTCTACTGCCTGGACCGCCCCACAGTCTATGTTCTCTGAGCTGTCCGTGACAATTTCCCCACTGTACGCCAAAGAGAACTACTCTCTCCCTCATTGAACAAGAACAGGCAGCAGTGGAGGGTATACAACAGTGATTTCTGGAGTAGATTCAAATTTTGTCTTGACTCCCTCTTCTTCCGCCGTCATCCTCTATCTCCCACCGAGACATGTTACTAGGACTCCATCCTATTTCCCACTGTGACTCCATCCTACCTCCCACCGCGACTCACATTGCCGAGACGCCATCCTACCGCCCACGACACTTGTGTTGCCGGGACTCCTTCCTTCTACCTCTTTACCCTTCCCATTTGCCACTCCTTGTCAACGGCGATTCCACGGGATGGTCTATACCCGCCGCTCTGGCAAAGCCCACCACAGAAGACCCTGAAGAAAACGTCGCTGGCCAAACAATACTCCACCCGAGGGCCCATTTCCTACTACCCCGACAGTAACACCCAAACCCCCGGACGTCCCCACTCCACTCCAACATCTCCAAGTATCCCTACCCCTGAGTTATCTAATTCCTCTTTTCATCTTCTCCTCTCACCAACCACCCAACCTCCACCTACTCTAATTTCCCCTCTAAGCCCTGAGGGCTATCATTTGCATAAGCTAGCCACACCACAACCCACCTACGTTTTCTCCCCCATCTCCTTTCCTTACCCTCACGCACTAAACCCTCGAGTCTGGTGCCTAACAACAAACGTCAACCAGAGATTGCACATTGACTAGATGCAGCCAGTTACCCCAAAGCCACAGCGAGGGTTAACACGTTAGGGATGAGGAAGGCTAAATTTAGATTAAGTATACCCACATTTGTATGAAGGGAGAGTGAAAAACCATATTAGAAAAATTATTTTCAGTACACATGACCGCGATTCAAACTCTATAATCTCCCTGTCATTGGCAGTCTGGTCTATTCCGAGAGTGGTGTTTTAGAACAGGGTAACCAAATGGCGGACCGTAGACACATTTTTTACGGACCTCAATGGGGGTAGTGAAAAATAGAAGAAATAATATTACCGCGGATGGCCTAGTGGTAGACATGGATGGACAGCTTTAACCCAGACCTCCACAGACACTGGCACAACACGTGGATATACTTGACCTTGGAAACATTCCTTAGTCTAGTAGCAGCCCCTGTATCGGGTGATTCAATCAATTTTGTGCTGTTATTTTGTTTGATCATTGCACTGTATGCTTTATAGTTTAGCGTCGTACGTATCAGTTATCACAATGAATAAGAAATACATAAAGGTGGAAGCTGAAAACAGACAATTTTTACCAGCGTGGACAGAATTATATTGCTTTACAATGCCTAGCAGAGTTGGAACAGTACATATGTGTTTAATTTGTCAACAAACTGTTTACCTATTTGATCCCAACATTCTCTGTTTTCATAAAGAAAACCGGTCCTTCGGGACTCTATAATTTATTATTTTTTAAATATTATCATAACTTTACTTTAACAACAGCTCTCCCAAACAGTAGGCTTGTAAGGCTTGACTTGAGTCATTGTTAAAGTTCAGGACCATGGAAGTTTGATAGATTTTTAAAACAGACCTCCATCAAAAGTAATTGGTGTCCTCTGCTTTAAACCATGCAACCACCAAAGCAGGTAGCAATAAATTGTTCCTGTTAGGTAAGGCCTGCTTTAAATTACTGTTTCTCTTGCTATGAACATTATGAAATAGTATTGGATCATCCCTATGAGGTAGCTTGTATATGTTATTTATAATTTTGTGGATTTACTAGTATTTTAATGTGTACATGCGGCAATAATCTGGTGGGACTTTCTGCTCTTTTGTTTGTGAGTTGTGCTTTGGGTTAAAGACTATCGCATGCACTTTCATTATTGTTGTGAGAACCTTACCGGAAGTGGTCGTGTTTTTGAGTGATTGTGAACGGGCATGGCTTAGGCCCTAGTGTTTCTATTTTGCTAATGAATATAAATACTAAAATTGCCGACCTGTGTTCAGCCGTCTACAAGCCTCAGTACAGTGGTGTCTAAACTTATCTGTTGAAGAACTAGTCCAAGCTACAGCTATAGAACCTAGTGATGTATTTGGAGTGTAGAGCTCTATTTATATACACCTCTCTCTTATAATCCCTAAAGTCAATTCCAGATGATAAGTGTATTGTTATACAAACAGAAATGACTGTATCAGTAATAAATGTACCTAATATAAATACAGTTTCAAAAATTAGCTAGTAGTAACAATCAGGAATCAAGAATGAAACATAATATTATAAAATGAAAACAAGCAGTAGTTTTAATAATATAAAGCAGGAATGAACAGTAATTTATGACAAGAAAATAGTTTTTCTTTAAATTATAAGGTATTTGGGTGTATAAAAATCAAATATCTGCAAGTATTTTCAGGTTTGCAAATGATGTTAGGTTTTAGTAAGCTCTAGAATGATTATTTGAATTAACAAAGTCATGTATGATCTTCTAGTTATCAGTGTGAGAGCAACATAATATTGCTAATTAGTCTATCAATAGTGATTCATTGATATTAGGGATTACATATTGGTTTTTAACAAAGCAGTACTAAGTGTAATTATTTAGCTAGAGTATGAAAATTAAAAAACAAGCAAATCCAAAAACAAATCTAGAGCGCTATCAGGCCCCAACAGAAGATTGTTACTTTAAAATTCCTTTTAAGAGATTTAATGGGTCAATGCAAAAATGTGTGGCAACACTGCTTCTAACTTGATGTTAAGTGTTATTTTACATAATGTTTAGTAAGCCACTTTCACCTTTCTGAACACATTTTTAATTAGCAGTTTTCTCTTAGCCTTTTGTCAAAACTGTAATGATGAAAAGTTGGTTTATTATGTCACTAATACGAAGCCATACTCTTCAATATAGAGTGCAAGGTTGACTCACTTTTAAAGAGGGGGTTATTCAGCACAGCCTGCAAGTTTAGCATTTCCAGGAATATTATTAGTCCGTAGGTATGATCATTTTGCGGAATTTTAATACTTCATCAAACCCAATCAGTGAAGCAAATTACTAGTCAATGTCATTAGTTAAGATCACAAATAAAATGGTTCCCCTAAGTCTAGAATACCTAGTCAAATTATATATACTATGGCCCTCTTAAGATATAAAAGCACAAGTCACTAGTTGGATTCTTGGACATACTTTTCTTCTNAATGAGTGGGATGGTGAAGGGCGGGAGAGCAGTAAGTTACTCCCTTGACACACAATTTTTGTTTTTTATAATATTATGTTCAAAAAAGTAAAGTTAGAAAGTCAATCAAGTATAAAATAACTATGAATACCAATCCTGCTTTACTCGCAATTACTTTTGTAAGTTTGTCTTGACATTTATTGATAGTATTAAATTGTTCATAAAAGAAAGTAGCTTATTTTTCTTTAGACACTATAACATGGTGTCTACTCAACTTGACCAATGAAATCCCCGACCTTTTCCCTTATTTCCCCTGATCATTTCCTAAAATTCCCGACTAAAAAAAAGTAAGTTGTAAAATTTGAATAATTTTTAAAATTTGTATTAAAATTGTTTACTAGGAATTAAAAATATATTACATAGTTACAAACACACAAATGACATAATTTACTGATTTAAGGATTATTATATATCATTTTCCCGGATTTTTATTGTGATTTACCTAATTCCCGACTTATTCCCGTTTTTTCCTGATCACTTCAAATTCCCGGCTAGTTCCCGTTTTCCCTGATTTTCCTGGATGGTAGACACCCTGTATAAGATTTAAATGAATAAATATGTCTTACATGTCCTCCCATTGACATCCCTGTGATTCCTAGAGGTCCATATCCATTTCGTTCACACCAGTGGAAAAGGACCAAAGATTCCAACATCAGGCAGCCACCCATCACAAATATATCAGACACGTTATGTAGATTTGAACGTCTAGAGAGCAATACATTTATTGAGTTACTTAATTGTTTAACATGTTAATAAATGATGGTTGCTTCAGTTGAGCAAGGGGATCATATATTTTTATGGCAAACAATAAATAAATAAATAATTATCATTACTGTTTTACTTACACTTGATCTTTAGGTTTGCGTAGCCCATAGAAAGGGTTTTCTAATATTATGGCTGCAATTCCTGCTTCTTTGATCAAAGGCTTGGCCATTAGTTGTCGTCTTCTCCAGAAACCCTATGAATATGTCCAAACAAAAGTGTAATTGGTTGAACTGCTTATAGAAATGAATATGATGAATGTATTTAACAAGGCTCATCATGAGTTTTTTTTTCTGAGTGAAATAGAGACTCTTTGTGAGAAATAACTAAAAGCTATTATGATAAATATTACTTTTTCTTAGGCAATGGTTGTCATAATTGGGCTGACTGTACAGATTTCCCACTCTTTCAATTCTTCTCCTATCCATTTCTTTTTTGAGCTATCTCAATCTTTATTTGAATATCCCCTTTACAGCCTTCTACTTATATTGACTTCATGAAACTACACAAAAAAACACAGAAATATGAAAGTTATAACAATTATCAAACACTTAAACATACATAAAAGGAATATCAAAAGACAGCAAAGTGCAAACCATTGCAATTACTACATATTTATATATTTAAGTAAATACGGTTGGGTTAAGGATTGTATGAATATATTCCTGTCTGTATAAGATGCCCCGCATCGAGGGACCTGTGGACTAAATGGCAGGCTTATATAGTCTGTTTTACCAGCAAAAGAGAGGTCGGGGATCAAATCCCGGTCACATGTATTGTGGTTTTTCCTAAATGATTTTCCACACATATGTGGGTATGCTTCCTCTAAATTCTACCTTCCTCATTAATGTAATTATTGTAGTTAAATACACGCTGGGAAGCCAGTACTAAAGTCTTGCATCCTTCAGCCCCTGCTGGCAGCCTCTAAAACCGAGACCAAATAAGCAAAGTGGGATCAGCGGCAATCAGAAAACGCCATTCCAAATCAGAACCCTAAAGAAAAACTTCCTGTAGACTCATGACTAGAATTAGAAACATGGAAAAACCTTAACAGACTTTGGTGCCATATGGGAATATGCAAGAACAACCTCATAAAGTGGGGTTACTCAAATGACAGTGCCTGCTTATATGAAGAGCCCCAGACGATGGAATACCTCTTGAGTGCCAATCCCTACCAGTTCCACTAGCATGAGGCATGTCTTTATCGGATACAAAACTGAAATGGTATCTTTATCTGATTGACAGTACTAGCATGGTATGTGTCTTTATCTGATAAAGAACGAACATAAGGTGTGTCTTTATCTAAATGACAGTACCAGCATGGTATATGTCTTTATCTGATACAAAGAGCAAAGGGTGTATCTTTATCTGTTTGGCAATACTAGCATGGCCCTGTGTCTTTATCTCAAAAAACAATACTAGCAGCACAAGTCTTTATTTGTTAGACAGTACTGGAAGGTGGTGTGTCAGACCTGATATAGAGAACTAGGCTTAGAAATCACAGACTCGTTCATAAGACAGTATTTTCTATTCAAGAGATCATTGTTATTACAGTCACTTTTTACTAACAAATTGTAGGTTTACAAATAATAGAGTTATATAAATGACAAGTAGATAATGATTTGATAAAATGGGAGCACATGTTTAAGTTATTGTCAATATATTTTATACATTATAAATAAACCATCATAGTGGTTACGCATACTTTAGAGCTTGTTATTAATTGCTATGATTTATAATAGTTCCCATACTATCAATATTAAAATATAGACACTGTCTATATATCAGATTATATTAAAAAGGCAGAGACAACCATTAAGATTGGAATTGACGCTGAAGAATGGGTCTCGAGTTTAAACCATGATGGGGTGCACATGTGTTTTTATATTAAGAGAGTCCTGCAATCTTGTTCCAAGCTAATATGTATGAAAAAAGTGCAAAGTGTGAGTAAATATGTGTTAGTGTTTTTACTTTTATTTGTACTCTACTATTTTACTAATTTTCTATCATTTAATTTATTTCCAGGCTAATAATGATGCGATTTATTTTAGGTAGCCTTCAAATTCGTACTTTCTTGGAATAAGTAATTAGATTTATTTTACCCGAGCATCTTATATGTCGGGGCTATACACGGGCTTATGGGGTAGAGATGATAGTAAAATTTAGAGGAACTGTATGCAAGAAATTGTGAAACCATTTATAAAAAAAAAACCACCCTCACCCTTGATACACCTACCTGTGTTTCAAACCTCAACCCCCTATCATCAGCAAACTAAACTAAAATAGCTTGACAGTTGGACCACATAAATACAGGTGCGAGTAAGTTGTTCGTTAGTAATCATTCTATTAAATGGACTAAAAGTAGGCTACAAAATTGTGTATTAAATTTGTCACTAATTTCACCCCAACATTTAAACTTAAAAGTTACTAAAAGCTTAATCTAGGTGTCGGGGGAACCATGATAAAAAATCGCATGTAGAAAATCAAACTCAGTGAATGGTGCCGAGATTCAAGCTGTGACCTACCAGTCAACATCGATCAAGTGAAATGTCTAGTGACTTAGACCAATGATCTCCAAATAATCATTTATGTGGGTTAAATTTTACTTTAAATTGGGTTTCATGGGCCAAATATATATTTACATAAACAATTAGTTTTAGACCAGTGATATATATTACTTTATTTACCATGAGATAAATCATACCATCGGTAAATATACTGTATTAACAACATACACAACATAGATAACAATTTTTATTTATTAGGCCTATCTTATTTGTAAATTTAAAAAAGGACACTTGGACACAGGAATAGAAATAGGAGTCATGATTTAAATGTTTTAGATTAATTTGTGTAAATGGCTGTCATCCATTACCAATGATAGTGTCCACCAATGAAATAGCTTAAAGACAATGCCCTGCAATATTTCCATGAAAATTAAAAAGAACAGTTACTTAAATACAGATTACTATTAATATCAAAAGTATCTAGATGTGGCATGATGGAATCAGGTATATTTAGAACTAAATCAAGTTGCAATAAATATACAGTAAAATTTACACTTAAGATTTAACCAAGCATACTTTAATTTTTACTGAAATATAATTTCAAAATATTAAGTCACTGTATTAAGTCACTGTATTAAGGTAGTAAAATACCTAAACTTTTAGAAAAATCTGGGTTTAGCTTGTTAAATTATTTCATTAAATAATAATAAAAATAATAATATAAATCTTTAATTCTATTAATTATATTCATAGTGATGTAGTAAGAAGAAATATCAATACAAATTAATTATCTAAGGAACACCCAAAACCAGTACAAAAGATTAATTCTAAATGAATATATATAATTGAAATGAAATAAAAGGAATAAATGAAGATAGAATTTTAATTAGCAAAAGACAACTGGGATTATCATAGTTAAATGAATGTATAGCACAATCTGAATAAATATAATACATTACTTAAAAGGAAATTATGAATATAATAATGTTAAATCATTATGAAAAACCCTAACCTTGAATTTCATTAAATTATAACCTCAAGTAAAATAGAACAAGATATATGATAGGTTAAAATACAAAAAACATATTAAAATTAGACAATAATAAGATAAAAATCATGCTTCAAGGTTATATGTCAGAAAGTAAACATTATTAAGTAAGATAATGATTAATTAAACCAGATAAATTAAGTTAGATTATGACATATCCAGAGTTGTCAAGAATAATAATTAAATTACAATATGGTAGTAACAGGGAAATTAAGTTAAGAGTTGAAAAATATAAGAGAGAGACAAAATTTCAAGGTGAGGCCTAGAACAGTCTATTTATTTATAATATGAAAATTGATAGAAAAAATTGATTAAACATAAGTGTTCCTTTAGATAATTAATTTGTATTTAATTCTATTGTTAAAACTTTATAAGGAGTGGAATGGTAGGTCTACTCAATTAAACTTAAAAATATATATATATAGTACTTACATGGTCTCCTGTGCCAGCCAAATGTAGGCAAATGGGTTTGTAATGGTCCGAGTTCCATTTTTTTGGTATTATGACCTGGAAATGCGCAACTTCTGCTTCCTTTGGAAGGATACCTGGTAGATGTGTTACAAAGGGTGAAAGCAAATGTCCTTCCAGCATATTGTAGTCTGAGCCCAAATTCTCCTACAAAAACATGTGTTCAGAAGAATAAAATATATGATATATTAGGTTAGTCAAACATTAATGTTTTGAAAACATACAACTTGGAATGTCACTACATTAGAAAACCTTTGATGAAACTGTAGCACTTATATGACTGTTGGAAAATAGTCTTATTCAGAGTTAAGATGGTAAGTGTATAAGCTATAAATTCTACTGGGAATTCCTAAGTCCTTATCCTAGCATTAAGAAAACCCACACCATGACAGAGCAGTTTTGGTAACTAAAACTTGTTTTGTAGGCCCTATCTGATTGACAGGAACAGGGAGGCCAGTATTTGAGTCCCAGTTAGATAAACTTGGGTGGTTTACAAATATTATTATTATTATTCCTATTATCATCACCGTGTTTTAATTCTTGTTCAGTTTTCTAATGATGATAGCCTATTAGGTCTAAATTTCCTTAATCTTAATTTCCTTTCACGCAATACCCTAATAATTAATGTAAAATGCAGATAGTCTAGGCACGCAGTAAGATTTGTAGCACTAAAAATGCAGGCAAGGAAAGAGTAAAAACAAGAAGACACTCAAAAAATATGGAAAAAAGCAAAATGGCAACATCAACCATTAAGAAATAATGTCCTATTTGACAACAGAAAGCTTAGCTTCTTCCCAAGCTAAGGTCGAGTTCTGGTGAATTTGTCAGCTTGGTTTGATTTATCTGAGTTCTGGTGAGTTTGTCAGCTTGGTTTGATTTGTCACAGTTCTGGTAAGTTTGTCAACCTGGTTTCCTTGTCCACGACAAGAATTTTCGCCTAACGATAAAAGAGTGGTTTTGACTACAGGGACAGCAGTCTAGTCGAGTTTGTGATTGGGGATATCTACTTTTTGAGAATTAATACAGAATATGTAAGTAATATTATTGCCTTATTATTATTATTTTTGTATAAAAATAAGCAGTGATGATGTCAACAATATCGAGTGCATCCATTGTCACAAGATAGGTTTAACTTTGGTGCATTTAGTACACTGTCTGAAAAACTAAGAGAAGACAAAGTAAAGCATGGTGATTTTTTTTAGAATATCAAAAGAAAAATTTGACAAATTCCTGAGAATACAAAATTTAAAACATAAAGAGACCAACACAGGGTTCCTACAGTATTTGTAAAAATATTCTCCCTGACTTTTCCCTGACTTTCCCTGACTATTTTCCCAAGTTCCCTGACCAATTTCTCATAAAATTTCCATTATAACTTTACGGTACTATACACGTGAAAATATTAATTTAAATAAATTTATTTCGGCCTCCTCCCCCCTTACAGCCGACCTTGCCTCACCTCTCATGGAAGAATAAGAAAGCAGACATCTTGCCAATCAGTTGAGGGAAAATGATGGAAAAATAATCCCTATCAAAAATTTGTAACAAACTTGATTCCCTTTGGTATCATGTGCAGAAATACGTATTAAATAACAGGCCACTAAGAACATACTAAAGAGTTTGGTATCATTACAGTTTTATTTTACCTAAACTGTACATTTCCTGAACTGAATAGCTTACAACAGGAACTCTGTCTGCTTTCATATTATTCATGTCTCAAGTCAATTTTATTTTTATTAAAATTATCACTATAGTCATACAATAAGAAACTATGTTATATTTAATAAAGTGAAGCTTGCTTCTTCTTCAGTTCTTGCAACTCCACGTCTATTGCTTCTCGTTTCTCTTCAGTTGCCATCATTAATTTTTTTCTTTCTCCTTCTAAATCTTTAACTTGTATATCTAATTTCCTCTTTTCTGCCTTCTTCTTGTCTTTTTCACTTTTTTCTTGCTTCTTCATCTCTAAGTATTCATGATAGCGTTTCCGAGCACCTCTCACGTAATCCAACATCTTTTTGCTAATGTGTATATTTTTAATCCCTCCTGCTTCTTGTATCTCATCATGAATGTGACGCTGTGCAATGACTGTCTTTTCATGCATGTTTTCAACCAGTAAAGATTTATTGACTGAAAAACCACCTTCAACAGTTGCATTCCCATGCGACAAGACAAGGCAAATCTTTATTACTTCCCAAAGATGTTTGTAGTTTGCTTCTCCTATTAGAAAGCTACCATAAATAGTGTCAAGTCCTACTTCATCACTAAACTGATCACAAGGACGAAATATTTCTTGAAGCTCAGATTTTTTGAGGTTGCAAAAATGCAAGTATTCTTTCTTGGCATTTTCAGCCAGAACATCATTTATGATGTTGGCATGGTTGAGTTCCTCCAAAAGAAAAGAAAATCTCTTCTGGGCCAGTTGAGGTGAATGTTGAATAACACAAGGATCCAATGAAGACAAACCTCTCACAGCTTTCTGTTTTAAGGGACTTTTTTCTTGTAGTTTTGCAATCATGGTGGTTAACATACTGCGGCACTCATGTATAAATTCTAATTTTTGTCTTTCTGTTACTGTGATCGCAGTTTCTCCTAACAAACGTTTTGTTGCAAATCCTATATCAATATTTTTGCTAAGGATCAAATTTTCTGATTTTTTTGTGTCAATAGACAGTAACTTTGGACCCGTGCACTTCATAAGATCAGGTTTCACACAACGATTCATAAGGTATCTTAGAAGTTTCTCTACAGCTTCAAAAAGATATGGAGTCATTGGTTTTGATGTCTGGAACCGTTGCAGGAAAGGCTGACATTCATCTGCAATTGTCTTGCAGAACGCTAGTTTACACTTTAGGAATGGATCACAGGCTGCTCTTTTCAGTGTCTCTACAGGTTTTGTTTTAGGAAGTTTTGCTTCTTTGAGAAACTTAATAACATGGTCCCAAATTTGTAATGCCCTTTGAAAGCACTTCGCATTCTCTAACCAACGCACACCACAGAACTTCAATGGAAAAGTTGTACACCCTGTCAACTGGGTGAACAATGCTCGACGAGCTGGAGAGTCAGTGAACAGGTAGTACATGTGACGTAATAAGCTACTTATATCCCAATCAACAGACTCTACTCCTGTTCTCAAGGAACCATGAACAACATGAAGCCCACATGTTCCCAGATTTAGCAAACTACATACTTCATTGTCTGTTACAGATTTGAGGTGTTCCTGAAGAAGTGTTATAAACTTTAAATTGACATTTGGGCCATCCATTGACACTTGTATCAACTTAGAGAGTGGAAGAGGAGAAATACCATCCAGAAAATGCTTCAGTAATTCTTCAGCAGTGCTCCTATCGAAAAACACACTGTTTAAGTAACGACTGATGACTTTATGATTTTCCTTGTCCCAGAATCTAATTACAATGTCCATCTGTCCTCTTTGAATAACTTTATTCAATGCCTCATCAAAACAAATTACAAAGTTGTTACATGATTTTAGGCGGTCCAGTAAATTATTATGAAAGAATGGAGCCAAGCCATGCACAATGAAGTATGCAGCCTTGTCTCCACCAAGGGTAAAGGCATTGGCAATGGAACACTCGGGAAACATCAATTGAAAAATTGTACTTAAATTATTGCACGAATTGAAAGACATTTTTTTGTCAACAACTTGCATAGCCCAAATGACTTCCGCCTTAGTTATATCATCTTTTATAACAAAAGTGTTATGGTTTCTTTGAGGCACTACACTAATTTCACTTTTAGCAACAGCTTCCTTCTGCGACGTTACGATTTTCGATGAAACAGAAAAACTCTTCGAGCAACCAGCAGAATCATCACTAGGTAGAATGTCTTTGTGTGCCAGAGATTCTCTTGAAACTGGGGAGCTCGATGAACCTGAATCACTTGACTTTTTTGAAAAAAAAGTCAACAGAGAGCGTTGATTTGTCAAAGTTTCAAGAGTTTTGATATGAGTTGGTCCTTTTGCATGGGAAGCTAATGCTTGCTTTCCCATATTACTTAAGTTTATAATTTTTTTGCACACTTTACAAAATGCCTGCAGCTTATTACTTTCAACACCACTTATCCAGTATGAGAATTCAGGAAAATGGTCTGGGCTTAGCCAGAGCTGGTTAAAAACGGTTTTTTTGTTAGACATTGCTGGTGTAGTCTAATCAGTCCTGGTGCACTGTATCAAACTATAACGATGACAAACCTTGAACAAGAACAAAAACAAGTGATCACTAAAGTTAAAAGAATTGTCATGTGCAGGCTAGGAGACCTCTGCGTTCACATTCTGAAATAAAATGCTACCAAAACTTGTGTTAGGGCAAGTTTGAGCATGGTAAGTGCCCCTCAGCTTTCTTCATTGGGGCAGTGGCTTATGACGCAGTAAATAGAAAAAATATTTTCTTTGTTTTTTCTAAGTGTGACATGAAGACATGAATTGTCATTTCCCTGACTTTCCCTGACCTTTTTAAAGCTTCCCTGACTTTCCCTGACTATTATTTTTTTCCCTGACTTTCCCTGACTTTCCAGAGCGTAGGAACCCTGCAACATGTGAAACTTCATTTCTCCTGCTGAAATGGAAACTAAACACTGGAACACTGACATTGAAGTGAGTGCCTATTTAATAATATTATTTACTTGTAAATATGTAGTTTATAATACAATAATGAACACCATAATACATCTAGTGTAAAAAAACTATATCATTTACACAGGTCTGCAATGTAAAAATTGTTTGAAAACTAATCACCGATTCTTAGAGATTTTTGGGTGCTGATTTCATTAAAAATAGTTCAAAAATTCCATCACATACCATTTTTGCACAAACTCAAATTTTCTATTTCAATATCCACCAATTGACTGCATTAAGCTTCAAAGAATCCTTTTTTTTATTATATTTCTTTTAAGCCATTTTATTTTTATCATTATATTGATCAAGGTGTATAATAATATAAAAAGTTCAAAGGGAAGGGGAGGGGTGACTATTTGTTTGGGTATTGGCTCCTGGTAATTCCTTCTCATGGTTCAGAAATAGAGAAATATATTTTATTCCATACTTTTATCAAAATGGCAACTTGGTTTATTGTAGCAATGTTCCTGGACTGATGGTGAGGTTTGACATTCAGTATGATATGAATGAGGGGAGGCCCTTTAATGACTCCTCAAAATAAGCCGCAGAGCAGTGTTTCTTCATAATGGTAGTAAATATGCTTCAGTACCAGTAGGACATTATGTGTACCTGAAAGTATGTTATGGGAATTTAGCGTTAATTCTCACCATAGTGAAATACAAGGATCATGGATGGACAATATACGGGGATTTTAAAGTATTTTTCCATGCTTCTTGAACAGCAGGGAGGATACACTAAGTACCCCTGTTTCTTGTGCGAATAGGACAGCTGGAATAAGAGGCAAAACTGGATCAAAAAGGTGTGGCCATATAGGTATGCTTTAGAACCTGGAAGCAAAAATGTAGTACGGAAGCCATTGGTTGATCCAAGAAAAGTCCTATTGTTCATTATTCATATTTTACAGATTTTACATATTTTCATCAAAAAGCATAATAACAAACTCCCGCTTTCCGAGACGTAAATTTAAAAACCTTTCAAGAATTAGGCAAGGACTTTTTGGGTGGGGGTGATCAGTAATTTCTTACGTTTTCGTGGGGGTGGGCTGACCATCTTAACTAAGGATTTTATCAATGTTTATGGCTAGACAAAATCTAAAAAAAAAACTTTTACAGACGCGGAGTCAAAAAGTTTGCACCTAGTGATGATAGATGGCACTGATTCATTGCCTATATACACACAGCTATAAATAACTATAAAATGTCATTTATTTATGTTGTGTTAAACCTAATTTTACTGCGATAAGTATTCTATAATTTCACATCACCAATCCTTTTGTCTAAAATAATATAATTTACCAAATCGTAAGAAAATTATGTATGATTGGTAAGGGGAGAGGAGGGCACGAAAAATCTTACAATCCCTTAAGTAGGGAAATTTGGGGAGTGAGGGGGGTCAAAATAATTTTAAAAATCCTTACTTAATTTATGGACAGCCCCCTATTGGTTTTATTAAAATATATTTCAAGTAAAGGTTTTTTTTTTTTAATTTTAATTTTGTTACAACCTTACAATATTGAGTTTTTTTGTGTCTCAAATACTTGCAAATATATGATTAAAATTGTCAATATATGCTTATGTAAATTACCCTTAAAATTATGTTTATGGGATGATTAGTTTATAATGATAAACAATTCCCAGATACGAAATTTAATAAAAATCGTTACAGTGGATTTCGAGAAGCTTGTTTTCTCTCTTTTTTACCTTTAGTATTAACTACCCTCAATTATAGGGTAAGATATCTAACTCCAAAAACTCCTCAGGGGAACCTTATAAAACCATATATACTAAGTTTTAGCCCGATTAGTAAAATGGTGTCGGCTCTAAACCTAGATATATACACACAGGCAGACAAAATCTTAAAAAACACCTTTACGGTTTCAGGAGGTTGACAGTTATCAAAATTTGGATTTTTTTACGAGCAAATTACTTTTCTTTTCAAGGTGCCGAGAGAAAGTAAAAAGTGTATATTTACATAAAGATGAGCAAAAATCATAGTCTTATATGCTTCAAAGGTGCAAACACATTTCTATACATTCTTAAAACTACTTTCAACTAAAATGATAAGGCAGGATTCACAAACGTCCCGCGAGACATAGCTGACCTGCCTGTTTGTCTGCAATATCTTTATATTACTATCCAACCTGCATCCATGTACTCACACAAAATACAATAGTTTAATGTTAGTGTTTACTACGTAATTTTAAATAACAGAAACATATAGAACTATTTAAAACTATCCTATATTTTTGTTTTAACTTTAATTACTCGAGTGTGGGAATTTTAATTTACACCGGGAAATTACCAGTTTTTAAATTATTTCAAGTATACATTAATGGATTTAAATACATAGCATCAAATAGATTTTATAGACCTGCATTGGTGGCCACGCGATATGGTATCTAGCCTTCCTCTATCAAATAGTCATGTTTTGAGAGGGCCACAATTTGTGGGATTGTTTTATACAAGATATCACACATTTAAAACACACTCTATAATTAAAATTTAAACTATTTAACTGGTCAGAACTTTCACCCTCATTTTGATGAAAACAATATTAAAAAATATCCAACCCCTTCTTAAATAAATTGGTATTTCTAAACGTCTGCAATTCTTCTAAGTGCTCCTTAATAAATAATTGCAGTTGACAGCCAATCTCTTAGTTAAAAAGAAAAAAAAAGAAAAGGTCAGCAGGTGTTTCAAGTTTTCTTTGTAACATGCAGTAAGAGTAAACTTATTTGTGTGGCAGGATTAGGGTACTTATAACGAGGGGTATGGGGGGTTAGAAACCGGGGTGGTGGAGGNGCTACCTGAAGCTTGCTAGGTGACCGCCAGCCAACAGGAGCTCATATTTTGTATCTGCCTTCTAGTACATTTGAGTTTAAAGTGAGTCGTTTAAAAAATGCTCACTTGATTATGCTGTAGTCACTGGAGATCATACCTAGCGATCCCAACATTGAAGGAGTAAGGCCCCGAAAAAGAGTGCAACATTTTTAACCTAGTTGCTGCGGCTCTGTTCTTTCCTTCTCTGTGATCTTGGGGGAGACCAATTCCCAGTATTCCCTCTCTTGGGTGTGCCACTTTTATATATATATATACACACACACACACACAGATACATACATACACATACACACACAAGCATATAATACCCAAGGAAGAACCAACAAATAAATTCTGCATTCTTTTTTTGGTGGTTTAGCTTCAATTTGAGGAAATGCTTAATTTTTCTATGTTAATAGGCTGTCATTTATAAATTCTCAGAACTATGTTATATCTACTAAAATAATTGAATATTTTGTTTTTAGTTAGAAACATTTTTGATAGTATTTTTATTGTGATAAATTAATGGAAAATTAACACTTTATAAACATTTTCACATAAATTAAAATGAATAGTACAACACAATCTTATATACTTTCTCATTTAGTAACTAGCCAAGAGCTGGTTTACTTCCATTGTATATTACAACTAGGTATCAAATTTTCATAAATTTCTTGTCAGTAACCCATAAGGCAATGTATGTGTGGTGCACTGTACCATTTATTTATTTTTTCAAACCTCTAAATACTTTAAGCAAGATTGATCCTACTAATTTTAAAGTATGGTGTTGCGAGTAAAGACATGCCTACTTTGATGAGTTTTGTTTAACTCTTTATATTAATTGTATAAAGATGAAAATGACCGAACTCAATTGAGTATATACATTAATTTGGACACCCTTCGCTTATAAATTGTGGGCAGGAGGAAGATCACAACTCAAACATATTTGTCAATTAATAGCTCTTAGCTCAGACTTGAAAAAAAAAAGAGTTATTTAAAAAAGAAGTTGGGCTATATTAGGTTTTATTGGGTTTGTTGTGGTGTGATTAAAGATATTATGTATGTTATTTGAGTTAACTAATCAATCTAACATATTAATTAGAGCCTAGTCTGTTACTTTACAAAGGAAATAATGTCTAGGCCTAACAATAATATGTTTTATAAATCAATTTTTTTTAAGGAGTTACAAATAGATAGGCCTACTGGTTTACAAAATTTAAAATAAAACTTTCATGCAATCATGTTAGTAAAATTTTGTTCTTAGAAAAGAATGTTTTGAATTTAAATTGTATGTGTATTCTTTAAAATATTCAATAACATTAATTTGATTTAGTCCTATATTAATATGTTTAATTCCATTTCCAATCTATCTACTACATTTTTATTTAAAGTAATTAATCATATTTTAAATATTAAAAGGGAAATAGACTATCTACTTTGATAAATTAATTAGACAATTGCTTTGAATTCAAATTATAACAAGTGTTTTTTTGTTTTGTTTTTTTAAGTGGGTATTTTTAATAAAACCCATGAGTTGTTTTTTTTTGGGGGGGGGGGCTGGATAGAATTGTAAGAACCCTGTCTTTGCTAATTCTATTTGCTTTAATTATATGTGATTGTAACAAAGCGCTATTGCATCCATATCATTTATGTTTACATTTTTATTCTTATTGTTAACTTATATGGTTGACATGATTTGATCTAAAATCTATTTAATTTTAATATAAAACCCTACTTTTTAAATTACACTTTTACATACTGTTGTTTGATACTTGTAAACAACAGGAAACCCCCAAAACAACATTACTCAATCATTTAAGGAAATCTTATAGTGTTAGATTCCATTTCAACATTAATTAATCACTAACTTCCAATAATTGATATAAATATTTTTAAAGATTAGACACTTTAAAAAGATTTTTGTTCATTAATAAATAAAGAAGTGTTGTTTGTCACATTGGTTTTATTTATAGTTCTTTCTCTAACGTTAAAGGACTGGACTTTGTAAATACTATGGGAATTAAACACACATGGAAATGTATTAAATTTTTCACAATTGTTTTGTAAAGTATTGTAAAATGTTACTTAATATAATTTATATTTTTACTGTCTTTAGGTTGAGTATACTATAATTTTAATTGTAAGACGAGTAAATGACAATCACAAATGTTAGTAAAACTACATTGATTCATTCATAAGTCAAGTAATGTGATTTACATCTTTAACTTTTGATAGATATTATAAATAGGCCTACCTTTAAAATAATAATTAAGTAAAATGCCATCAACATTGACCACAATTTTTTTATGTATTTATTTGTATTTTATAAACCCGTTCTTCCTACAAGAATTAGAGTATACCTGGCCAAACGCAGTGGGGGTATTTTTCCACTTTATAGTTATTACATTTAACTTTTTTTTCAGCCTCGTCAGAAGAATGTTGGTTCATTTCCTATAAACAATCCTTCAAGTGTACAAACTGAAAGATTGTTGAATGAGAACTACTACAGCTATGTATCATTTTGAAATAGAAACCCGACCTTCCAAACATGAGCCGAGATAAAAAGGAGAAACCCCCCTCTCCTTTTTTTGTCGCTACATTTTATTGTTTACCGCAAGCTATGCTGAAGGAATCTATTTTTGGAAATAATGTATACCTGCCAGTCAGTCAACCCTACAGATAACGAAATGTCTAGCTGTGGAAAAGTTGAATTAACAGAGGGGGAAATGGAATTGAAGTTCTCTACAAGCACGAAGGTAGCTGATTCAAACCAAAATAGAATGTATGGGGGTTCTCCCTTAAGTGCATGGTGTCTACTCAACTTGCCCAATGAAATTTCTAACTTTTTCCCTGATCATTTCCTAAAATTCCTGACTCAAAAGTATGTCACATCCTCCCACCCAATTTTTTATGAATACTTATTATAAATTTAAAATTTAAATAAACAAGGTTTTATATTTGTATTAACAAAAACCACAGTAGTAGGAAATTATTATTATTATCACCGCGTCTTACTACCCGTTCGGGTTATACGCACTTACGCTAATGTGTAATGGTAGGGTGATTGTGAGATGAAATGAAGGACCTACAGTTTAACGTGGAATCCGAACCACGGTGGAGGCCTGGCATTCCCCACATTCACAAGATGTCTTGTCAGAGGTGAAGGAAGGGTTTGGTAATCAGATAAATCTGTGCCGGGACCGAGGATTGAACCCCGGCCGCCAGCACAGAAGTCTGACACCTTACCCCTAGACCACCAGGTCACCCCTATAGTAGGAAATATAAAATTAAAAAATATATTACACAGTTACAAACAAAAAAGACAGTTTGAATCACATTTGTAATTGTCTGATTTAATGATTATTATATTTCATTATATGAGTAAACAACATTTCCGCAGATTTTTTTTAAATAATCTATTCAACTCTCAACTTATTCCTATTTTTTTCTCAACCACTTAAAATCACCCTGCTAATTTCAGTTTTACCGGATTGTAGACACCCTGGTTAGCATTCAAATCCAAAAATTTGTTTATTTTTAATCTTGATGATGAGCACAGAGTATCAATAAAAGAATATATCCCTCTAATGCATATTGTTATGCTCGCATCCCTGGTTTACTAGACTTATCTAACTTCAAACAGGTACGAGCAGCAGATGCTATGGAAGAAACATTCGACAAACAGGTCTGCTCTGCTACATTCAGCCTTGTGCTGTTGGCTGTAGAGTAGCTGCCTTAAAAACTAAATATGCAGAGTCATGTGTTTGCTCACCATTCAAAGTTTTTGTTAAGCATCCTGAATGCACAATGACTTTTAAAAGGGGTGGGGGAGAAGCAGAATCAGAATATGATTAGTTGTAAGTTTTCCAGTATTACCAACTTACTTTATGACCTTAAAAACTCTAAATTTCTTTGTAGTACATAAAATCTAAACATTTGTAAACCATTGTAGGCTACTCAGAAGAAAATTATGATAATTTTGGTTTATTTTTATTTAATTTTTGATGTATTTTTTAAAAATGTCACCAATTCTTGAAAATACCCGCAGATCATGGAGAAAAATAAAATACAAGTTTTGGCTCTTGATTGATTTTAGCTTTCCACAAAATATATAACGGTATTCAACTTTGCAAAAGTACTGGATACTGTTTATGTGTAATTATATACACTGTTTAATAGTCTCCACCAGAAAAGTTTTTTTTTTAGCAATAGTAAAACTTGCCATTGTAGCTACTTCATGTTCCGTACTTTGCCTCGTAAACACATTTTGTTGTGGGGACACATTTTGAATTAATTTATCTGTTGCTTTCTTTCTCGCTTCTGGGGTTAAGTCGGAAACATTCGGAAGTCTTAATATTATACCTACTATTTAACACTAACACACTGTCCTGGCAAAGGAGGCAAACAGCCTTATTAATTACTTCAGTAAAAAAGTATTTTGTTTTCCACTGTTCATTGAAAACATGACACTCCTGTTCAATTTTTCTATTCATTTTTGACTTATATTTAGCACTTTAATATTAAAAATAAATCTTATTGATATGCATATCGTAACACGCATGAAACAACCGCTCGGCCTGGCATTCAGTACTAAACCGATCGCAGCCGGTGTGGTATGTCACTTAGCCTGTTGAAACCATCAGGGTTGCCAACTCTTTAGTCTCAAGCAATAGAATACGAACAACCGGCAGGATACTTTTGTTTCTAGAATTATGTATATATTTCTTTCATAGAGAGGTAGCTTGGCGGGCCTATTAGCCATATTGCCTCAATTTTATGTTCATTCACATAAACTTATCATTGTGTTCAAAATAAGTTTAATTCTTGTAAGTTAATATTTTTTTTATCAGGCCTATATTTAAAATTTAGCTTTTGTTTCTAGAATTATGTATATATTTCTTTCATAAATAGATATAGCTTGGCGAGTCGTATTGGCCATATTGCCTCAATTTTATGTTCATTCACATAAACTTATAATGGTGTTCAAAACCAGTCTAATTCTTGTAATTTAATAATCACCTGTTCAGTTAGGCCCTACACATACACATACACATATGATTGTTACTATAATGGAGTAGGATCAAGAAGGAAGCATATTATTTTGACACTTTTTAGGCTACCACTTCTAATAAAACTACCTGAACTAGACTGGTACATATTTCGAAGTTGGAAGCTATCTCAATGGTGTCGAAGATATGTAGGCGTCTGATAATAGGTATTTATTTGACTTACAATACCTATAATTTTAATAGCCAGATCCATCCCTACCAAGCTTATCTTTAATGTATGAATAAATAAAAATGTTATTGAACTTTGTTTTTAAAATGTTTTATGAAAAGGAAATGAAGGACACGGTTCTTACAGAAACATGAAACATAAATTTAAGGACTTTTCGAGGACTAAAACTGTTATTTCTCGTAATGCCTAAAGCTAAACACGCCAATAAAAAATAATATCAACTGTATCAAATTTTAAATAGATGGAAAAGAACAACTTTTCACTGAATTTAATTAACATGGAGGACTATAAAAATAGTAATCTAACTTTGATGTAATTCACTTCACTCTCCTTGGTTTATTGATTTGTGCAGTCATTCTAGATTTAGTATATATTGTAGTATGACTAGAACAGGAATTTAAGCGCTAAGATGGATGGAGATGAGCTACTAGCTATCGGCAGGCAATTTAATGCAAAACTGTAACTTTAAGTACTTAAAGTGTTAATAGGTAACCAAATATCCTAAAAGAATTATTACAAATGACTGTTTTAAAGCCTCTTACAAAAATAAAATAGTGAATGCACATGAATTGATATTTTTAAATATAGGAAATTAAAGAAAACAACATTGTATTTCATCGACATTATTCATTGCATTTGTCAGAGAAGTTAACACTGTTTCATCTATAGAGATCCCACCCCATGGGTGCAACTATCTTTAAGCTGATGACGCAATAACAGATAAAACAAAATCAGCGAGAAGAGCAGCGGAGAGTAAACAGGAGACAACAGCTAACGCTTGATCAAAAGGGATCTGCTAGATATTTACCATACCAGTGATTCTTAGATTACGGTCTTTACAACCACTCTTCCCAACTATTTCAAAAATAAATATTGAAACCTGGAAATTCCAGGACTTTTCAAGACCCAGAGCTATTAAAGGACTTTTCCAGGCCTTGAACAGACTCACATTAAATTCCAGGTCTTTCAAGGACCATATGAACCCTGGAAGGATTAAGATATGTAAGCTATTTTATAGAATAAGAATACAGGACTGTTTAACAAAATAGCATGTTCAGAGTTTGTTAGTATTTTAGTACAACATAAAGAATCACAGAATATTGTATTTAATGAAAAATATGTGATTGATGCTTGAAAGGTTAGGAATAGTTTGTAAAAATAAAAATGTTAACTAGCATATTGCATACAAACTACTTTTGGTGACGCCTTGTGACTTTTTATGAATACCTAGTTTAATTTTATCTTTAAATGTTTTTCTATTAAGTGAGTTTTCTTTAAAAAAATTATTAATATAAGTTAAATAATTTAATATAATTATTCTACTTTTTAATTTTCATATCATTGTGAATTTGCATTTGTTATAATTGTTTGTAGAGATGGTTAAAAATATTACATTTATTATTAGCCTGGTGACATTAAAATAGAATTAAGAATAACCCCACAGTGTACACTGTTCCCTTTGTTTTATATATTTACAATTTAAAACAATGTTCCCCTTTAAATAACAGAATAGGGTAACATAAATATTTAAACAAATGAAATTGGCACAACAAGGCATTACTTAAGAATACAAGAGTTAAAGAGTTTTATTAATATAAACTATCCCAATCTAACAAAATTAGCCTTCCAGACATTAACATATTTTTCTTAAAATATTTCACACTAAAATACTGTATTGACAAACACACCAAATGTTGTATTTACTATTATGTAAAATATATTATTATTAGCACCGCGTCTTACTACCCGTTCGGGTAATAGGCATTTACGCTAATGTGTAATGGTAGGGTGATTGTGAGATGAAATGGAGGACCTACAGTTTAACGTGGAATCCGAACCACGGTGGAGGCCTGGCATTCCCCACATTCACAATATGTAAAATATAAAGTGTTAGAAGTTATGCATTCTTTGAATACTTTTACCGGTTTTTTTTAATGTCATAAAAACTATTATTATTATTATTATTATTATTATTATTATTATTATTAGCACCGCGTCTTACTACCCGTTCGGGTTATACGCACTTACGCTAATGTGTAATGGTAGGGTGATTGTGAGATGAAATAGAGGACCTACAGTTTAACGTGGAATCCGAACCACAGTGGAGGCCTGGCATTCCCCACATTCACAGTCATAAAAACTGTATCACTATCACAAGAAGGGTAACAGCGAGGATCTTATAATGCAGTATGGGGCTTTATAAAGCTCTAGACCTAGGTAATTATTTTTTTATTCTAAGTCTACTCACCTTAGTAATAGTTACAGGATAATCTTTGTGTACCAATTGATAACAAGATTCGCGGTTAGCCATCACCTTCCTGAACTCGAATAATCTGAAATGAAAAAAAAAATGCAATTTTATAATTGAATATGCTATTATAAATCGGTGCAACACAAATTTCCACAAAGCAACACAAAAGAAAATATTTACCTTTTCAAGTTGTCTGGCTTTCCCCATCCTTTGTTGAAAAATTTAGTTTGTAAAATACTTCTATATACATGATCTAATCGACTGCCTGACATAGTCAAATAATACCGTACAAATATGAGTTTTACGTTCCAATATTCACTACATGATTTTAAAACAACGATATATTCCAACAAGTAGGAATAAAGAGTGAGAAAGATGCAAGTTTGATAAGTGTTTGGATTGGAAGGCTGCCAGAAACAGTGTGGCCAACAAAATAAAAATATTAATAAAATTACCTAAGTCAGCACGCTGTAAAAGTAGATAATACCAGATAATCATCAACTGTTTCCACTTTCCAGCATGTGGCCGGATCAGTTTAGTAAAATGCTTCCATCTTTCACTATTCTTCCACCATTCTTTTCCTTTCTATTGAACTCTTTTTGTTATCTGCTCCTGCCATCTTTTTCTTGGGATTTCTTCAGTTATTTTTCCTAAAGCTATTACACACGACACTTGCTTCTATTAGAAATCAAGAGTGCTAGCTAGCACCTATATATCTGTATACTAGCTAATACAATAGAAACGGGAGTAGTGATAGGTCACTCGTGAACGAGATATCTAAATTAAACGACTCTCGCTTTGCGAGCGAGTCGTTCACGCCACCGTTACACTCTACATCACACATCTGATACATTGACCAATAGGCCAACAGTTTTTACTACACCTTTCTATTATTACTTGTACAAAATAAATGTGCATGCAAGTCAGTTGTTCAGTTAATCAAGAACTTAGATCAATGAAATTAAATAGGCCTATTCCCCTAAATATTAGGCCCTACCGCAAGGATGAATCGGGCATCGATTACCCTTTTCCCTCTGATAAATACTTTGTGTCCATGTGACACTTTACGGGAGACATCATGCATTAGTTTCATGTTTTCACTCATACGCTATCATTATCTATGCCTACTCTTTTTGCGTTTTCGTTCAATGTTTGGTTTGATTTAGCTAGTCTTGGCTATCAACGCATCACTTCTGCACTATTACCAACCGCCCTTCTTCGCTGAGCTTAGAGAGTTGTCATCATTCACGACTCTCTTTTCGCTCTCTTTCATTTTTTTCTGGAGAAAGTCAGGAGTTTTTGTCATTCATTACGCTTTTTTAGTGCTCGTTCATTCGTTCTGGAAAGTGTCAAGAGTTTTTGTCATACATGACTCTTTGAAAGAGTCAGGAGTGTTTGTCATTAACTACTCTTCTATCGTTTTTCGTTCTTTACTACAAAAAAAATCACCTATAGATTCTTACTACCGTACTAGATTGCAGACTACAATATTAAACTAACTATTTTTCTTAACATCAATAGACATAATTCTGTGAATTAAACACTAAAGGCTATATGCTACGGTTAATTATTATAAGTAATTTTCGTAAGTAATAAAATTAAAGAATCAACCGCAATAGGCTTCGGATAAATTACACATAAATCTTAATTCGTTTATCAGTTGAAAGGGAAGGGACAGATTTGCTCACTTGGAACGGAAATTGTGAGAACTATTTAGTGGTCACTCATCAAGCTATGGCTGGAAAGGGGTAAAGGGACTCGGTCGAGCCAGCTAAGCGGTGAACAATATGACTCATATGAATGACTCTTCATGAACGACTCTTTTGAGTGAGCGATCTTATGGGAGAAAGCTCACGTCAACGAGATGGTTTAACCCATCACACGCTGCTAGTTTGGTGCTAGGTTCTATTGCAAATATTTATGGGACGTCAGTTTTTGGTGCAGCAACTGCATTAATTATTTAAAATTATATTGAAAATTTTGAGAGGGAGCGTAGGAAAAGAATATGGACACGTGACTGGCTGGAAAAATGAAATAATGGTTGCATGATGCTAAAATTGATACATTCGGAGATTAGGTAATAAACATTCGGGGTGAAAATAGCGTTTAGTATCTGCATAAATTTGTTTTCATTTATTTACAATGTGGTCATAGTGGTCAGAGTCCCCTAAGCCCAAGGGTGTCCAAGTATAGTATCCTTGATACACAAATGTTCTTTTTAGGCCTACGCACATTTTATGTTATAAAAAAAACAGCCACCCAACGTTGGCGTGGTATCAAGCTTATTTAGATTAAAATTGGGTCTGGAACACAGTTTGTCGTTTTTATATTCCATGTTTTTAATTAAATATATATATATATAATGTATTGTCATATTGTGGCAATTTGGTATTATTGTTGGAAATGGTATTATGACACCAATTAATGCTTTCCATATCTTGTACATATTTAAAATACAAAGCAAAATTGTTCATGATTATTTGTTCATTCTTATAATTAATAGTACAGATCATATATATGTCCCAGAACAAGAAATCAACAAAGTAAAGCAAAACATTAAAGAACATTTAGAAGGCATTGCCTATCTTCTTGCAAGTCAAGGCTCACCCACTAAAATGCTCTACTGAGTGGATGGAATTACTCAAGTCCCAACAATTATACAAACAAGGATGTTTAGAATAATTTTCTGCCAACAACAAAATCACATCCGATGACCATATTGGCGCCATTTCTACCATTTTTCTACACACAGCCTCAACACGCATTGATTGGTCGAATTACACAAACAAGTGTCAGAACTAGTACGAAAATAGCGCTTGTTCTATCCTCACAACTAGTAGGGTAGCCAGTATAAACATGTGGAACCAGTATACATTTTCTGATTCCCACGACGATAGATTATGACGTGCTAGCTAGCACACTGGATTTCAAGTACGAGCTAGTGTCGTGTGATACGAGTATAACAAACCAACGCGTTTTGTTTGACGAAGAATTACGTGATCCAGAATGTATCTCCAAAGTTTGGGAGCGCTACTTTTGATTTATGGGCCTGTTCAGTTTTTTTTTTTTTTATGATTCTGAACTGAGCTACGAATCCTCAACGCTAGTTAGCTTTCCCACGTGTGAGTCGCCAGATGTAGATACGAAGATCAACACTCTCCCTCGTAAGGTAGACCAGGACAAATAAGGGACCTCTAGGTCAGGGATCAACTGCTTAGAAGGCAACGAGGTTCCCCATTAAACCCATAGGCCTTCATGGGTTTACCATGATCACATCTGCAATACCTGATAATTCCTAATATAGATTAGAGTTTTCCCAACCCCGGAAAAATGGGTCCCTAGGGTCACTGTAATAGTTAACAAAACAAATATTGTTCAATAAGCCAGGAGGGCTTACACAAAAAAAATCCGGCTATAAAAAAATTTATTCCTTATCTCAATTTTTAAATTCACACATTATTTTGGTTAAAATATTTCCAATTAAATGTTTGGTTAAGCCTTCGTCTTAATTTCACTAGACAATAGATTCAAGTTCTAAGCATGAATGGATTGTGTGAAGCATATAATTATTTAAATAGTGAAAATATAAGTCGAAACATTAATAGGTTGGTTTAAAATAAATAAAAAACTACTTTAAAAATTTATCACGGAAAACAATTTATTGACTTTACACATACTTCAGGAAATATAAACATTGGGAGCTGCGAGTGACCACTGCAAAAAAAATATTAAAGTGCAAATCTCAACTAAACCTAACTCTACTCTACAATAGGCACAACAGTCACTTTCTAAAAGAGTGCCATCTAAAGTCCATCTTCAAATACCATCGTCTTTGAGAAAGAAAAAAAAATAACACAATTATAGCACTTAGCGGTCTCTGCGAGTCCTGCGCGTAACCATACACTCCATGTGGAACCTCAGGGGTGTACAGTTGGTCGGCCACTCATAAGTGCCTCTGGTCACTAGCCCCGGGTATGCAACCAGTGAAGGAGTACCGCTGATGTGGTCCGTGGTTGACCGTACACAGTCCGGGAACCAAACTCCCGTCCCCAGACCCTACAAACCCCATATATGTAGAATGGATCCAACCAAAAATATAACCTCTCTTTACAAAGATCAATACAATTTAACCGTACCTTCAGAAGTTATAAATACCACTAACATTCAAAGCCCCCACATTATAAGACTCAAAATTCTAATTTACTGCTCCAAAACTGTCTGACTGGTAATATAAATACACTAATAACAAGCTTAAGTATATAACATAAATATATTATTTACATAACTATAATCCCTCGCTGCATACAATAACATGTACATAAAATGTTCTGACTCATTATGTATTTATCATCCCGGTAGTGCAATTGGAATTTTTTTTATAAGTGATCAATCTAATTCTATTCTATAGTAATTAGAAAAATTATAAGTGATCAATCCAACTAGTTGACATCACATAACTTGATCCCCAAACCATTACCACATAGCTGTCCATTACAGACACCAATTAGTAACATATTACCGTTTATAAAGAATGTCATTAACATTATTAACCCTTAACTTAATCACTGAAGGGGAGTTTTAATATTACCCAGCCTCACACCAAGTAGTTTTCCCCTTTCCCGACCGGCCCATTATTTCACTAATATCCCCTTATAACGGGTGCAACTATGTAAACATTAACAGAATAAAATCACTCTGAAAGTTTAAAATAGACCGTACATATGATAAGGATTAATTAATATGAATAGGTCTACCTTACCCCTGCCACAAAACTTCGCTCCAAATCCTCCCCACGGAGACAGAGGGTCTTCACAACCCAGGCGTTCAAGTCCAACACACGTACACACACGAGTCCGTACCGCGAAAAACTGACTCAAACTCTTCTCATAAAACTCAACCACAGTTCACCGATCAGGTTCTCACGCAGGCCATGGATAGTTCATAGCGCTGTAGGATGTACCGTAGCACCACGTGGCAGAAGTAGGCACCGTTAACGTCCACGCATCACGTGAAGTATCCGACTCCTGTGGGCATGCTTCCACAATAAACAAATAATTTATTTAGTGGGCCAGGCTAAATATCGGAGGAGAGGTCCATGTGACGGGAACCGTTACAATATGGCCATTTTAAAACTAGAGCCTGTGTATATCATTTTAATGTTCTTTCCCAAATATGATACACATCTTAGATTGTCTTTCCCTAGAATTCGGGAAATATGTTCCTTTACAACAGGATTGAATTTTGCCATCAACTCTAAGATCTCGATAAATTTCGATTGATTTTGCTGTAGAGAGTTTCGTGAGTTGCTCGAAAAGCCGTGTTGTGCTGGGCAAGGAACTGTATGATGGCGAGATCTCTCGTGAGTTCCTTGAGAAGCTATGCTGTGTTCGGCAAGATGGCAAGATTTTTCATGAATAGATCTTTCCATCACGTTTTTTCCTGAGTAATTAATCTTTGATTTTCTTCATCAATTGCCTTGCCAGTGTTATAATCTCCTTTCTACTTCAACTCATTATTCGTAGCACTTTAAGTGGTTAGAGGACGTCTCATTTTGGGAAAGAGTTATCTGATGTGCCTTCAATCACAGTTTCCATATTGCATCAGATAATGTAGTGCTGGTGATTGCCGTGTTAAATACCTTGCAGCTAAACCAGTATACACTTCCCTTAGACTGGAAATACACTAGCCATCGTTTTCTAGATTATTCACCGTTGGAAGCAAGCCGATTATAAAATACGTTGGAAATTGATATTTTTGCACCGTCTTTAGGGTAGCTGTCTAATACTGTTGAGATGGGTCCTTGCAAGATAATAAAATTACGTTCAGTTGCGCTTAGCACTTTGGGTCAATTAGCCGAATCTTTCAATTATTCACATAAATTATTCATTTCTTGGATTGTATCATTCACATAACTCTTATCACTGTGATCAGTAATTTTATTTGTTTTAGAATTATCGGCACTAGTATTTATTAAATCTTCTGAGAAATCTTCGTCCTCCTCTGAGAAGGGATCAATTATTGGAAACCTATTGTCAACCTACTCCTACTCATATATTACATCTTGCAATTAAATTTCAAACATTAATTTTATTCATTTCATTGTGGATAAATATCACGTATCAGTTTGTGATCCATATGAATTACTATAAAGGTCCTAACACAAATTCGACTCCGTATCCGTAGGTTCTTAGTCTCTACTCCGTGGTTCTGGTCCTTAAGAAATTCTATTCGCGACTACCAGTCCATATCAATAATCACGTCACAGTTCCAACCAATGAAATATTCAGACTTCATCTAATCGAAAACTTCAGTAGAAAATCGTTTACATCTAGGAGCGAGCACCAAGCAGTTATCTGATCAACAAAAGAAACCAAAAACAACTGTTGAGAAAACTTCCAAGAAAGGACTGAGCCTGATAAAAATATATAATAAGTAAACGTAACATTGTAAAAAGTGATTTAGATTCCAAAGTATAAGTAGGTCCACTAGTAGCCAAAACCTACCTGGTATTCCCACAATTTCTGATATGCTTGATCAAGCAAAGCATCCTCGAATTCTTTTAGTGTTTTATTGAATACAACAGGCCTTTACCTAACACAATCAATAAAAAGCAAATCCATATCATAATCACAATATGTATCCATATCAAGAGTAAAAAATTTATATCGCACTAGTTTGGAGGATACAAAGTAAACCAAACAATATAATAATAGGGTTGTTGAACCCACAAAAGCGACGCTACTATTTTTGAGAACTTGGTATTTCCCAGTAAAAAAATTCCTAGAAGACGCTCTTACCGGGGTGTTTAGATTTTTAGAAAAATGTTTCTGAAATATCTCCACGCGTACCTCTCTTTTCATTTTGTATAAGTTTCCATATCGACGGATACTTTCACTGCCATTCGTTCTTTTATCTCGACGCGCATGCACATATTTACTCAGCTGTGATTGGTGGAACTTATAAGCCAGTCCTTAGAAAGTTAAAGTTGATTAACTTCGACGGAGTACAGACTTACGGATAAGGACTTTGTGGTCAGAGAAATCTGATACTGTGGCATCGATTTATTAGGGACCCCTTACCATGGACCTATGGTTACGGAGTCTGTGTCAGTCCCCTAAGCCTGTGTGGATCCACTTAGACGGATTTAATCTGAATCAAATCTCATACCTAAAATAAATTTTGAGTCGTGAATCTCACGCTTTTCTGCTTGTTTGTCTGTCCATTCCATATCTATAAATGTTGATAAATTTCCTGGGGTCAACCTCCCTTGACATATAATGCTAAGTAGATTGAGATATACCTGGCCTTTTATCCATAATATCCATTCGACATGGCTTTTTTAAGTATCAATCCCTCACATTGTAGAACTTTCTATAAATCTAAGTAGGTATGTTTATTGATCTTATGTGGTTGGTAGGGAGTGCAAAATGAAGTTAGTACCTTTACTGTACTAATAGTTAAGGATTTACTTGAGGCTGGTTAATTCTCAGCTAGAGCTAATGATTATGTTCTAGCTGAGAACGATTGTTTATTGTTTTTATACCAAATTTCATAATGTTTTACGTTAGGCTGGACTTAAGTTCATGCATAATACACTGCTAATAGTGAATAGGATGTATCACATACTGCACAAGAATAACAAGTCGATTATTTTGTTTATAATTGATACATAATAAATAGTGCTCAGTGCATAAAGGATAGTTTTATTTTGGTATATGTTCCCTTTTATTTTCTTCTTTGCCCTTTATGACATCCCTTAATTAGCAATTTTTTTTTATCATAATATGAACCAGCAAGATGGCCTTTATTCGTATAATCTTCTTCACTATAAGGTTATATTATTTTCTTTTTCTATTTTTAGAACTGCGGTACTTCTTTATTCAATAACACGATCCCACCCCTTCAGGCTGGGTTTGAATTAATGCATAACGCAGATAAAAAAAAAGCTAATATACAGTAGCCCCATGACTTCTTTGGTGCTGACTGACAGCTCACAGCTGACTTATGACAGTCAACATTTAGGTATATACCTCAATTTTGACCGTCAGAAGTGACAGCTGCTAAACACATGTTTTTTGCAGATCATATAGTTCGGCGTAGGAATACATAATTTGGTCTGGTAATATTTTAAAGCTTTTAGCTGTCAGCTGTGAGCTGTCAGTAAGCACCAAAGAAGTCATGGGGCTACTGTAGCATTGCATATATTGTGAAATTAGTCTAGTTGTCTTGGACCAATTTAAAAAAAATACATATTTGTACCTTCTTTTGCCAACACCGGTCACAATCTGGTTCATGTAGGTACTCCTGTCTTGGTCTCACGCTTGAATTTCTCTCTTCCACCCACATTTCCTTCTTCAAACCATCAGTTTTCAGTAAATGGCCTACCATAGTATCTCTTATTTGCTGTATACCTTTCCAAAGTTGCTTTTCTTTGATTTTCTTGGTACTTCTGTATTTGATATCATCTCCATCCATGATATTTTCAACAATCTTCTGTTGCCCCCCTCGACCGTTTCAAGTGCGTCTTATATTTTCCTTACAATTGCACCGGTGGTCCATGTTTCATACCTAAAGTGCAACGCTCCATACATATGCTATTAGGAATATTTATCTTGTTTACACATTTATGCTATTACGAGGATAGTACATGGACTTTAAACTTTTATTAGGTTTTTACGTCCAATAAACAACAGGTCAACACTCAAAGAGTGCAGATGGGGAATGCTTGCTTTGCGCATGCGCATACAGTTCGCCAACAAGAATAACTAAATAATCAGCTGTTGTTGTTTTTAATCATAAAGTTGACAAAATATTCTTATGTATTTTAAGTAAACTTTTGCAGTGTTTATAAACGAATGGTAATTCAAATGGAATGTTAATAACTGCTGATTATTGATTTGTATTAATCAACTTAATTTTCTAGTAGAATTTGTGTGATGGGAAATTAAACATTTCAGATACAATTATAAATACATATACTTGCAAGGGCCTAGGCCTACGTGACGTTTAAGAAGACGGCTATTCTCTTTGTTCTTTAAGAAACTTGTATAAATTGGCGTCGGCAATGCTTATTACTTGCAAATGTTTAAATGTTACTATTAATACAAAAGGTTCTGTACTCTCACATATTGATATTACAGACTTAAATTTGACCGATGCTGAGCAAGGTGACACTTTTTTCAAAGAGGTGAGTTAATGTTTTAAAGAGAAGCCTAGCAAACGACATTCTATAAAAATTGACATTGACTTGAACTAAAAATTAATATTTGGTTATAATATAAATTCATTTTACTAAAAGTAACTAGAGTAAAATATAGCCAAAATTGTGAGAAAAAAAAACCCAACATAATCCTGAGACATTAAAGCAAAATAAAAAATTAAAACCTTCATTATAGCTCTACTTTTAAAGTAGGTCTATGATTAGACTTGGCACAGTTTTTAAGTATTTAAAGTCTTTTAGTCCATTAAATTATTACTTTTTTTATGTAGAGACTTGCTACTGTGGAGCTTGGTCGAATTTCTAAGGAACAACCATCTCTCGTGCAGATCCACAATGTTGGCAAATGGATAATACACTTTTGCTTAAATTGTTTGACAAATACCCACGCCATTCATCATGATAAAGGGGCAGCTTTTGTGCTAGTCAATGAAGCTTTACTGGTAAGTTTAGTCTTTAAATATAGTTGTAAGTTAGACAATGTCAATTAAATCATCTTAGGTGTGTATATATTATGTTTAAGTGTAAATGTCACAAACCTGTTTTATGGCGTGTCGATTCTTAATAATAATGTATTTTGTTAATGTATAGTACCTACTGTAGTGCTAACAAAGTAAAACATGTTCTTTACATTCATTCAAGAAGCACTGGATCAAAAACATTTACACTTTAAAAAATAATAATTTTATACTAAACACTGTTATAGTTAATATTAGACACAAAAACGTCATCTGTATGTGTACAAAGACTATTTATATTTAATTAATAATAATAATATTTAGCACCGCTTCTTAATACCTGTTCGGGTTATACACTTTAAGTACTACTTACGCTAAAGGATTAGGAATTGGGAAGGTTGAATTAGAGGAAGTGAACCCGCATTTGCGTGGGGGGAGAGTGGAAAACCATTTAGGAAAAACCACCCCCAGTTCACCCGACCGATATTTGAACGTTGATCTCCTCGTCCTCGGCGGTCGAGCTCAACACGACAAGCGCGTTAGCCAACTACGCCACCGAGGCGGGTTATATTTAATTCATGGTTTAGAAAATATTTACTCTAATCACCTATTTCACAGGGTATCGTGAGGCACAAAAGTCTACATGAACCATATACCTTGAACATGGCCTACTTGCTTTTTTCTATAGCAAACCTAAATCTGGAATATGGGATACTATTTCTTTATTCCCTTTATATTACCTAACACATAGGTATAGATCTTTTACTGAGTTACCGTAACATTAATCAAATTATCCCACATATATGTATTCAATCCTATTATATGAACTCAATTATTAGTGTTGCATGTTAGGGCTTAAAACAAAAGCTACAAAATTACCAACTTAAAAAACCTTAATTCATTATTAAAACATTTCAAAACACTTACTATATTTAATCATAATAATTAAATAAAAATAACTTTTTATGTGTTGATTATAAAAAATAATAAACAACCAAGCTTAACCTAACATTTGAAGTCTATTGAAATGCAATTTTAAAATAATTTGGATGGATTTTTACATGTAAGGCTAGTTATTTCCATGCAAAGTTGTAATGGGTTTACCTTGTGGCATGAACCAGTAAAGGCCCTGACACAGACTTCATATATGTAGGTCCGTGGTCCGTAAGAAATCGATGCCACAGTATCACATTGCTCTGGCCACAGAATCCTTATCCGTAAGTCTCTACAATGTAGAAGTTGATCGACTTTAACTTTCTAAAGACTGGTTTATACAGACTACCAATCACAGCTGAGTAAATATGTGCATGCGCATTGAAATAAAAGAATGAATGGCAGTGAAAGGTTCTGTCGCTATGGAAACATATAGAAAATGAAAAGATGGTTATGCCTGGAGCTATTTCAGAAAATTTTTTCTAAAAATCTAAACACCTCGGAAAGAGCGGCTTCTAGGGTAAATTTTTCTGGAAAATAACAAATTCTCAGAAAAAGTGGTGTTGCTTTTGTAGGTTTAACTGCCCTATTATTATTTTTATTTGGTTCACTTTGTATCCTCCATACTAGTGTGATTGAATTTTCTCATAATTGATATGGATACAAGCGATGATAATATGTCTATAGTTAAAATCGTGCTATAAATATATTTATTGTGATTGTACTTGACCAACATTTTAAGTATATCCTGGAAGTTCTCTCAACAAAGTTGTTTTTGGTTTATCAGCTGACTGTTTAGCGCTCACTCCTTGCTGTAGACAGTTTTCTTTTGAAGTTTTCGATTGGACAAATTCTTTGACTATCTCATTGGTTGGAACAGTCATGTGATTACGGACATGAAATATGTAATCACGAAAAGAATTTCTTAAAGATCAGGACCACAGAGTATGGACTAAGGACGTACAGATATGGAGTTTGTGTCAAGGTCTTAACCAAGATGCTATAAATCTAATAAGACATTTTAACCATCTTCAAAATTAACCCTATTTAACTAACCAATCAACATATTTTAATGACTGATTTTTTTTGTCTGAAATAGTAGTTAATAAAGCTGCTACATAATGTTTTTTTGTAAAATTATATAGTTTATCAAAAGAAAGTGTAAACATTAGGCTATCTACATTCTATCTGAAGTGTACTATAACTGTGGGTGGGTTCGGCAAAGTATAAAAATATGTGATGTGAAGGTACCTTAAGAGTTTGGACAAACTGACAAGCGAGCGAGCACTCTAGTGATTGAGCGACTGCCTGTCCAAACTGGTGAGCAAGCCAGTGAGTAGTTACCAAACTGATCCCAGTTTATTAGTGAAAATGTCTGTGTCAAAGACACTTCGCGCATTTCTGCTACTCGAAAATTCTTACAAAGTAATTGCATGTTTGTAAAAAAAAAAGCAATATTGTTGTGGTTTTCCCATCACCTCTCCACGCTAACAGTGATTTTTATTTGTAAAGGCCACCTTTGATTATAATGTTGAAGTATTAACATATTGGTTCGTGGAACTTTTTTATTTATTTTATTTTTAGCACTACGTATTACTACCCATTTGGGTTTTGCAAGCCTTTCTTGCTACTAACTGCTTAATCTAATTGGTAAGACCAGAAAAATTAAGCTAAGTATATCAATAGTAATAAAAGTAATCTGTCATGCCAAACTGAGAAGTTTTTGTACACGCACTGGACCAACATAACAACTGCCCCAGCTCCTGTAAACTAGATAGTTCCGGCTCGAGCGTTTTTCATGTAAAGTCTTTATGTAGTCATATTCATTTTACTTTGCTATAGTTAAATTTGTGTAAAATCAAAAAGTTGCTTAATTGTTACCTTTCCTCAGACATGCTATGATGTAATTTTTATGGTTTTATGGGGGGGTGGGGGGGGGGGCACACTATATGCCGCCCCGAAGCCCCCACATACGTAAATCCAGCCCTATGTTAAATTATCAAAATTTAGAAAAATCAAATGTTTGGGCTTACTAGACATTTATGGTTGCACCACTCAAGTGATATCGTTTCTAAGTTATGTGTCACTAAACAAATTAATTTTCCAATAAAATTATTTGTAACAAGAAAGTTTTGCTTAAAATAAAGATAAAAATAAAAATACAAAAGCTAAATGGGGATAGAGAGGGATTAGCTATAATATATTTTATTTTTTTGATACCTGAAAAGAAACTATAATATGGTATACCTTCCCACAATTCCATCAAAATTAAGTTCCTTTTTTTACTGTCATTCCTAACTAATATTATGTGAATTTGTTTCCACTAACTGGTAACCTTTCTTACAAAATTTAACCTCTCTTGCTCTTCTCACACTGCTTTAGTTTGATTTTCATTGGAAGGCCGTTTTTTGAAAACTGGACTCTCATGTTCCCACAATGACAGACAAAATACATCATACATGTAAACTTATAAACTATACAGTATTGCTCAACAAAGTCTATTAGAAGCTTCTGATAACTTCTTAAATTGATTTTATAAATTAATGAATTGGATAAGATACATTTTTAAAATGTCAAAGGTTTGTTAGTACTTTCAACTATACCTGCTACAGTGTCCACATAGTTTAAGGCGCCACTCTCGCAGTTAACAAGACTGATAGGGAGATCGTGGTTTGATGGGGTCGGGTGTATTGAGGGTGGTTTTCCCCTAAATGGTTTCCGACACTATGCAAATGCGGGTACATTTCATCATTCCTAACCCATTTACATAACTAGTACATAGACGTTTAACCTGAATGTGTGGTAAGATGTACTAAATTTTTTTTTTTTTAATATGTGTTGGTGGTTCAAAGTGGGCGGCTTCCTACAAAAATCTTTTTTTTCCACACAGGATTGATCATATTTATTGCCACATAGAACAAACTTTCAGGAAGTTGCACCCCCTTTCACCTCCATGACCCCTTAGGATATATTATTTAATCAATAGGCCTTAGCAAAAGAAATAAAGGAAGACTTGGCAGTCCAAGGGTAAGGTGTCTAACTTCTGTGCAGGGGGTCTGGGGTTCAATCCTCGGTCCTGTCAAAGATTTATCTGATTGGCAAACCCTTCCTTCATCTCTGACAAGACATCTTGTGAATGTGGGGAATGCCAGGCCTCCACCGTGGTTCGGATTCCACGTTAAACTGTAGGTCCTCCATTTCATCTCACAATCACCCTACCATTACACATTAGCGTAAGTGCGTATAACCCGAACGGGTAGTAA
>CABFVZ010000710.1:156709-182791 GCA_902151445.1 Timema monikensis | reverse complement strand
CCCCCCCCCTAACCCCCTCTCTCCCTCCCCCCTTCCTCCCATCCACCCTAAAGAAAAACTACCATTCCTAAATGTGGCCTGGTGTGAGTATTCTGCAGATCCCACTTGTTTATCTTGTGACCTTTGTGTTTAAGAAGAACTGAGTAAACTCAGAGGAAAAACCTCTTTTAAAGATGATTGGTTGGACAGTACAGTGTTCACCGATTGGCTGTTGTTACAAAAAGTGTATTGTTATAAAAGAAAAGGCCATTGTTATTTGTGTAAAACTAACATTTATATAAGTAACATGTGAAGATCTTCAATCTGATCTCATGCCAAGGGAATGTTGAAAGAGTGAAAGCTGCTAGTGGGAGCAAAAAAATATTGGACTTGCTCCTTATGGCCAAAAATGCAGTGTCATCTGTAGGATGTACATCTTAGTTCTAATGACCATGAAGTAGTTTTGAAATCTGAAACTAGACCTAATTGTCCTATTCAGAGCTTTCTTGTCAAAGATGAAGTTTCTCATGCTGAAATATTGTGGGCGGAATAAAATACGAGGGCTTGGATTTAAAAAAAAAATGCTTTAAGTTTCCATGAATGGATCAAATGTAAACCTCATATTTTTAAGTGAGCTCAAAAGTTACTTGAAAGAAGATTCTCCACAAGATCCCGAGTTACTCGAATTTGAAACTTGTTCTTTACACATGGTGCTTATAAAACAACACATGCTAACTCCAGTTTTTGTGCTCACTGTATTATTTATTTAAATTTTTTCCAAAAAGACGTACAGACTATCAAAGAATAACAGGATCATCTCTTTCCCGATGAATTTTTGTTCTATTAGATGGTTAGAAAACTCAAGGGTGTTAGAGAGAGCAATGTCAATTCTGACATATTTAAAACAGTATTTTTATTCTAACAAGCATCCTCCGAAATCTGATAATTTTCACACATTAAGCAATTTTGTGTATGATGAACTTGTGACATCAAAGTTGGGATTCATGCTGTCAGTTCCACTTGAGTTGGAGCAATTTCTCACTGAATATCAGATCATCCCACTTCTATTGCTATTTATATTTGCAGATCTAAATAAACCACTTGAACACTTGATGAACAGAATTGTAAAATGTGATGTAATGAATTCAGCAAATACTTCCTAAAAATTGTTAGCCATTGATTTAAAGAAACAATCCAACATGAAATCACTCCCTACTGTAGATATTGGGTTCACAGCATCAGCAGCTTTGATGGGAATTAAAGACATCAAGATACTTTAGTTCAGAGGAGATCGTCAAAAATTCCTAGTTTATCTCTGCAACAAACTTTTACATAAGTGTCCTTTCTCTTACAAAATTGTCAAGGGTGCTAGTTGTCTCTCTCCTGCAGTCATGCTCAATATATCTGTAAGGATCTATAGGATAACTTGTGCATTAGAAATCCTCCTAGACAAAAAACAACTATCTAGCATGCAAGCTGATGTTGTAAGAAGAGACTACTTGGACTTTGTATTAAAGCAAAATGTTATTAAGGCTGAGCCTACCCATAAATGCACGGTTATAAACAAAAAAATGTTAAAAAAAATCTAACAATTCAACATTGCTGTTTTTTATTTGTTTTAGTAACATATCTGGGCATCTTTCATAATTTTTATGGAATTTTCAAACTATGTTAAAAATAGTTATTGAAATATTTTTGTTAAAATGTTTCCATTTCAATGCATTTTAAATGGGAAAACAAAAATTATTAATATATTTATTTATTTTCTTGGTATAATTAAGCTAGAGTGTTTGTTTTGTAACATTAGCCGCTAGCTAATGTTACAATATTGGAAAGTGTAAACTTACCCAATTCTACAAGACGTCAGCGGCCATGCTCATGTAAACACTGCGAGCCACTTATCAACACACACCTGGCCATCAAGACCTTCCTTGTAAGACTGAGGCGCGCCCACTGGAATACATCACGCCGTTTCTGCTTGCCCAAAGACCATAAGAAGAAAAGAAGTAACACTCCACCAAGTTTACGAGCGGGCTTCTACTAGATCCGTGAGGCTCCTAGAACCTTCTCCACCCTGTCTACGTTCTTTGGTCCCCCCCCCTGACTATGTTCTGCAAGCCGTGTTTTGTGCATATAAAAGACCAACCATGTGAAGTGTGAGCCACTCTTGGGCTGGCGTTGGGATTCGCCTGAACAGGCGAACGCTTCAAAATTAACGATGTAAGCTAAATTCAGTTTAGATGAAATCTTTAACGTTTCTAAAATTCCGTTTAGGCACTTTGTTGTTATTTCATAATGAATAGACTTGATCTTTCAAACTTGCGCTTTAGTGACTTTCCATGATAAATGGACTTAAAACTTTCATACTGACATTTGGTTGTGTCTTCAAATATCTGCCTACATATAACTTAAAACTTTGCACTTAGCAGTATGCATAAAGTAATTGGACTTTAAGACTTTTCAGATTTAATATTTTAGTGAAACAAGTTACGATTTTACTTCGTTTGGGCATTTGTGTTGATTTAAATGACAAGGCAAAGTTCACAGTTAAGATTTAGATCTATTATGTCCGGCATGATTGAACGTAAAACTTCGGACATAATAAATTTAAAATCGCGTAAAGATTGCTGATATCATATTATGTTCTTTATACTATTTATGATGTTACGTTTTGTGCACTTATATTATTGAGCGTAATCTCTAAAAAACCTGCTTTTGTTAATTATTTTCAAAGGTTAATAAGTTTGGTTCAGAACTTAAGACCTAAAAAATTATGTCATTCATAATTTTACCTTGTCTATGAACTTTAATATAAACCTCGCAAGGTGTTTCATTAAGCTAATGTTTATTGTATTAGAATAGTTCTTGTTGGGTTGTTTTTGATGTTCACCTTTGAACATGAATTACCTGCCGCCATCAGCGCAGCATAGGGGTAAAAGGGAGTTGTTATAGCAACCAAGTTTTTGATTGTAAACGAGAGGTGTAGGCCAATCTAATGCATGGGTCAATCCAACACCAACATCTGGTAATACGTCAGTTAGGTTTAATCATATACCCCCTTCCCCTTTTTTTGGGCTGATGAGGTATTAATAATAATGTTTATAGGTTATATTTTGGTAATTGTCGTATTGGACTGTACGAGGTTAGGCTGAGGTTTAATTGTTGCTTTCGCGCCAAACTGTAGCTTTCCAGAGTAAGCGTAGATGTTCGCTTTCAAATTTGGCGCTCATAGTATGAGGCCATTGGAAAAGGTTGTAAAGACGTTACATACTTGATGATTGTTTATGTATTTATATCTATTTTTGTTCTCTTTTTTGAGAAGTTATAATAAATTATTCTTGATGGTGATATTCGTTCCTTCTTTATAAGTATCATCCTTCGGTTATTTTAAGTTAAGTAGTTCATGTGAGGTAATCACTAATATGGTATGACGTCTGGGCTGTGTTTATCGACCTTTGAGGGCGACCGTGAGAACTGGCCCTCATCTATCTCAAATTGCGTGTGCTGGGTGTTATTTAGCTTACCCAGCGGGTATAACAAGTTCACACACCCAGCCCACTCTACCGATTGTTATTGTGTTTTTTTTAAATTTTCCTTATTAAGTGTTTGAACCCTCTCTTTTGGATGGTAGATCCTAATTGTGGTTCAGTTTATAACATATTATTTAATGAATAATTTATTTTTATTTTTAAACGTATTTTTAAATTTGGGTTGGCTTCAATAATCATGACGATATTGATCTCTAACGACTCGCAAGTTGACACTTTAGTAAGAATACATAGTTTTAAATACAACTTTTCCTTCTACAAATAGTTATCTTAGTTGATAATAGGTGCCCTTAGTATGATCATTACCCATTTACAAGCTAGTATCGTTTCGCAAGTGTTGGCTAACCTGCTGTATTGGAATTCAGGCGACAATGGAGGGTTGGACTCATCTCTCTGACCTTCTGGAGTCAAAGAAACATTAATACCATGTGCATTGGGATAAGAAGGGCCAATGTCCAATTATGAAAATTTGCGTAGTTAAATATAAACATCTTATTATATTCAGTAACTAAAATACTCATAAAGTCTTAACTGCTGTGTGAATAAATATAGTTGGTCCCTACTTACTTCAATGAGAGTAATACTCTAGTGATACATTATTTTCAAAAAAAAACCACGCTTCTCCATACACAAAGTTTTATGACATTAGCCCTTATTTACCTGAGGCAGTAAAACATGTAAAATTCTTCACTCTTATCTTACATTCTTTCATGGGTTTTCTCATTCTTGAGCACTACACGTTGTAATAAAAAGTTTTAATATTCAGAGTATATGAAAACTACTGTACATTGAATTTTTAATCCACTATTTTAATAAATAAAATTTAGTCTAAATGTAATTTGGAGATGTTCTCAGTATGTTTTTATCTTCTATATTTATTTTACGGTCTAGGATTTGACTTTGGAATAAGTTATTTAAAAAAAAATTAATGAACAAAGTTTTTGGTAGTCATAGTGTGAATATGTTAATTTTATTTTATTAGCTTGTTAAATGTGATTTTTTTAAACTTGAATCTGTTGCGTTCTCACAGTTTGTGCGCTATTTTCAGAAGAAATGTATCGAATCCAGAACAATAAGTATGCACGATGATTATTTTTATATAATTAATAAAATGTGATTATTTTTGCTTTCGAACAAGATCCAATGGATTGTATAAATTTGGAGGTGGAAAAGTATTTACACAATATTAGTTTATATCCTTGTGAATAACAAGTTTGTGAAGCATGGGTCGATGGAAGAAAGGGTGCACAAAGAAACTCAAAGATATAATTGATTATTTAAATGCTTGTTGTAAAGGACAAGTTTTGTTTAATGGTATCATATTACTGGCGTTTAGGCTATCTATATTTACTAATTTAAGTACAACGTATGAGTAGCAATACTATTTTATTTACTGTAGAAATATCAAAATTAAGATACAAATAAATATTTTTATATAATAATGTAGCGATTATTCTGATGTTTCAAGTACTTTTTCTAAAAAAGCTCTTAGCTGAAAGTAAATGATACTAACACTCTGTAACACACTTATAGTATGTTCAAAATCTCTTGTGCCTTGGCCAAGTTCGTATCACGCTAGTACTAAGTAGTTTCAACCTTAGAGGAAATCGAAATAGCAAAGTTAATATAACTGATTCATTTACGCAATCATTGCTCAGTCATAGCGAGCGCTTTAGCATTCTTGACTATGACATGTAGTCAATGATAAGTAAAATATATTTAAAACCATTAAAGTTAATGAACTTTTGTGTTCCCAATGCCACAAAGTAAGTAAGTAAGTAAGTAGTTGATACCCAACAGCCTCTGTGGTATAGTGGTCAGATTTACTGACCTCAGGTCCCGAAGTCCCGGGTTCGATCCCCAGTGCTTCCAATTCTGTCTGCGAAGTAGTGGGTCTGAAACGGAATGAAAAATCAACCTCGTTCGGACAAATGAGGAGCTACTTGAATAAATAAGTAGCGTTTCAGTCTAGAAAACTGAGCTAGAAGGCTGGAGGGTTTGTTGTACTGACCACATGACACCCTCAACCCGAAAATGTTGGCACTATCTTCGCCAACATATGGCAGCCTCTAATATTTTTTAATTTTTTTTATCTTGGGTGTTTTAAATCCTGTAGCTAAATAATTTGAGATCATCTTCATAGTTGATTTTTTTTTATCTTTTAAATCGATAAACTAAAGTGAATTAAAACTGTCATTTTTAATTTATCCATATTTTTTTCTTTTTACAGACAGATTCTTCTTTGATATCTGCTCTTAAAAGTAGTGAGACCTATTCACATGTGTTCCGAATCCTTGTGAAATGTTCAGATGAGGAATTGTCATCTCCTCAAATACCATCTAAGTTCTCAGGTAACTAAGCATTCTCAAGTTGAGTAGAATTGTTGGGGCTTATTATCAAAACTAGTTCCAATGTCTCAAAACAAAATTGTATGATATTTTGAAGAATCATTCATTCTTACTGTAGTTAAAATAATTAATTTTAAACTTTGTTTCATAGTTTAAAAAATAGGTCCAATTCATTCAAAGCTACTTGTATATTTTTGGTAAAACATTATTTGAATGACTCATTAGTCTAATGCAGTATTTCCCAACCCATAGTTCCGCAAATTCACATAACTTGCCACTCTTTATAACCCCTCTTCTCACATAATGACCTGGTTTACTATATGCCAATACCTTCACAGCTGGAAAGGTTGTAACTGTATCGTCATAGCTGCCGAGAAGTATGCACAAAGTGACATCACAACTGGGACTGACTTACTCTATATGTTGTTAAGAAACATGGAAGTAACTCAGCAGTAAATTATAGTTCTATGGAGGAAGATTGGGTGAGGTGATGTGATGTGAAGACGAGCAGACTTGAACGTGCAAATTGGACACAACTATTGAGTGTGGTTTGAAGCTACGAAATGAAGGGATGCCATGTTTTAAAAGGAAAGATTCAGACTTGGACGTCAGATTAAGCAGATTGTGCTGGAATAAAGAGTAGTCGGGTCAAACTTAGAAATACATTGCTTGAATGGTGCTTTCAAGTTGATCAAGGAAATATCTTGAGAAAATATAAATATTTTTATATGTGAATAAATAGATTGTTAGGTTTCTAGATCTATTGGTTATTGACTTTTGAAGAGAGGTTGAGACTTTACTGGAATACCAAGAGACACCAAACTAAAAGTTCAACACGGCAAGGACAAGGATAAAAAATTTATAGTATGAGATATTAGTTTTCCTTCTCTTTACCTACAGTTAAGAGGTATATGTAACACTTTATATCCTTTTCAAAAATACACTAACCTATCTGTCCAGAGAGATGATAAAGCTATTACTGTTTCTGGTCTAGTCCTTGCAACCCACACTACTTTGAGAATATAGGGCCTGCTCCACCACCTGAATGCTGACAGACAAGATAACTGAAAGTGGGGGTGGGTTACTGGTCTGAGCTGGCGGTATAGTCAACAAACGTTGAAATTGTTTGGAGAGAGGTAAAGCAGGGAAACAATGTTTGTTTGAAAAGTGGTAATGGTTTGATAAGGTTCATCAAGCATCTGATACCTTTTCCCAAAACACATTTGTGAAAGTGGATTTTTGTTGTTGTTATTATTCCAAATTAAAATACTGAAACAAGATGGATGTGGTCTGATTTAGGGTTGAATCTGTTGTTGCTTCAACCAGACATTTCATTTGAAAGCAAATAAATTACACACTCCATCTTATTAAGTTAGTCATTAATATATGTCAACCTTTTAACAAATCATGTCTTTTAGACACTGTACTATCTTTGAAATATTTTTAATTGCTAAGGCTGGGTATACATTCATGCAAAACACATAACTAATAGCTAGAGACATGCAAACGGTGAGGTTATTTTAAGGGGAAAAGTGGTGTTATTTGTCTCAAAAACTGATGATATTATAAGCTGAAAGCGATGTTATTATTTACGTAAATATGAGTCGAAATAGTATTCATTAAAAAAACTAGGATAAAACTGTTTAAATTTTTTGTTCATATTTTGTATTTAACTATTTATTTACATATTCAGAAAAAAATCAAATATAAATATGTATAAAACATTTCACGCTCAGTATTGTCAAACTCAATATCTCAATATCATTACATTCCAGTCTTACAAATAGCAATAATCATTTATCAACTTAGGTTTAGACAAAACACTAATAACACCGAAACATGTTGTCATAGCTAAACTACTATCAGATAAGGAGTAAAAATTAAGAATTTATAGTTTTGACAAACATGTCTGCTTGTAGCAAGGTCCATATAATTATGCCCTTGCTTGGACCTAGCGTGAAATCTTTTAAAAGCTGAAAACAAAGAATTGATCTATCGAAATTTAGGTATTGTAGTGTGTAAAAGTAGAAATATTGATTTTTAATGCTAACCTCAGATAAAAAAAAAGCTTAAACATCCTGAAAACACTATTTTATTATGATCCATTTTATACCTATAAAATAAGTAAAAACAAATATTATTCGTATAAACGGCAGCCCTGGTATAGTGCTATCACCAGTGAGTGTCACCGTATTGAAAATTATATTGCATGATGTGGTATTTGCCGCATTACAAAGAAATTGTGTTTATTTAGAAAAAAAAAGAAGCTTAAATTCATGTTATTCGCATGAAAACAGAATTTGTGTAAAAATTTGTTTCATCGAAAATGTGAATTTTGCATGTCCTTACTAATACTATTATTAGCACCGCGTCTTACTACCCGTTCGGGTTATACACACTCTACTAATAGTGAATAGTATATAGCACATAAATCACAAGAAGTCGAAATACATTATTTTCAATAATAGCATTTATAATCAATACACAGTGAATGGTATAAATTACATTTAAAATTGATTTAACTTTAACTTCTTATATGTTTTGCATGGAGTGTAGTATAGATAGTCATTGGACTCGAGGCACATCAGCTAATGAGAATGTGAGAAGAGAATATAGCCAATTAAACACCAGTATAAAAGTAGACAAAAATAATAATTAGATTCTGTCTTCATCTTCATGTTTGAAATGCCTTGTGGCAGCCATACTTTTTGTTAGTCGCGAATTTTCTTTGTTTTAGCATCAATGACTATGATTGTCTATATTAGTGGTACCTAACCTTTTTCGGCTGATGTCCCCTTTGGTAGATAGTCAAATTACCACATGTGTCCCCCGCATCCATCCCTCCACCTATTTTAGGAATATTTATACTAAATAAATGTTTTTTAATGCTTTGTAGTCATTTATGGATACAAAAAACAATGTAACACTGGCAGGATGGTGGTAGAGAAAAATTATTGAAGATTATTGTGGCACTGTTTTCTTTTTAATAGGTTTTTGAATATTGGGTTTAATGTTTGACAGCACATCACAAATCACTTTCCACTTAAAGTGTACAAAGATGTTTAGTTTTTGTGAGAGCTGGAGTTGAAAATTTGGTAGTGTTGCACGTGACCACAATATTAACTTGGGGTAATGTTTTTCAAATTGTGGAAACCTTAGGCTTCGCCATATATCTCAAGCTCTTTGAGGCAATTTTATAATAGAATTTATTTGTTTTTCACACCATAAAATATTGTCAGTAATTAGGATAGCCAAATCCGATTAAAGGACATTTTCTAACGGCGTGTGTTAGATTTTTCATTTGTTATACACTTTTATATTTGTAAAAGTTAGTTGTCAAACTTGAATGTTTGTAATATTAGTGGAAAAAATACTATGCGTGTTCCAGCATGTATTTTTTTTTGGTGCAACGGCTCCTTTGGCTAGAAAATTTGTAAACCTCTGAGAGGAGATTTTGGGGCAAATTCTAAACTTGTGAGACTGAAAATAAACACCTGCATGCACACTTTTTGGCTGGTCAGTGAATTTATTACAGCTGGTAAGCGGTTTGGCCAATACCTCAAGAAATAGTTATCTTAATTACTTTGAAAAAGTGATTTAATTTTAAAAAATCTTTAATTTCTATATTATTTTTAACGTTATTTCCAAATTGTTTCCTTCCACTCTCTTGGAAGTGATTCAGGCCCCCCCCCCCCCCCCCCCCCCCCCCCCCCCCCCNCCCCCGCTCCCCTCTCTCCCCCCACCTCTTTTCCACCTTGGGAACTACTGGTCTATATGATTGAAAATAAAGGATAAATGTTGAATTCTTCATTCTGTTATTGAGAAGTAGCTCTACTATAATATTATTAACTTTAATAAAATCGGAATCAAATAAAAATAGTATTTGATTTAATAGTACAGACAAAACTTAAATTTGGTTAAATTCAAGTTTCAAAAGATTCAGTTTAATTAACCTTGTTTTTTGATTAAAGTAATTATTTTTAGAGGTGGTCCTCACAAAATTTATTTCGAAATATCCTACTTTGTAATCTATGAAAGTTGTGTAAAATAAAATTTAATAGCCAAAATTACTTCTAGCGTTTCAAAGTGGATTTTTATTTGACATTTCAAACAAAAATTATGTCTGATCAAATTGTTTAAGACTAAATATAAAATTTAGCAATCTAATTTAACAATGCATGGATCAGATAGATTAAAAATAAATGGCTTGTCTTTAGGGGTAACAAAGCAACATATTTTTAATTTATTTGTACGAAAATAGCAAATATGTGATGCATATTATTTTTTACATAAGTAAAGTGCACCTCTGAATGTGAAGGAATTACTGTATTGACCCAAAGGTAGCACAGCCTCGCACATAATAATACCTTAAAATTTTGAAGGTGTTCTACATGAAAAATAAAAGATAAATGGGCTGTGTGTATAATATGAGTACAGTTTTTGGAAGGACATTTTTAAGAAAAAAACATTTTACTAGATTTGGGCCATTACAGGAATAAAACATGAGTTCCTACTTTTTTTAATGAGTCAAGTTATCTATATTTATTAAGTGTATTTGTGAAAAATAACGTGATACAAGATAATCAAAACATTATTACTGAAACATAAATTTACTATATTCAGTATACAACATGTCTCATTCTTTTATATTGTTAGCTCGTGATTCAAGATAATCAAAACATTATTACTGAAACATAAATTTACTATATTCAGTATACAACATGTCTTGAAATTACTGTTTATTTCACCTCTTAACACAGCAGGATCAAACACTGTCAAACAAAACATGACTATCAGTAATAAGAAAAAGTAAACAAAATAAATTGAATAGTAACAAATGGTATCAAACAGGAAATGTGATGACTAGGAATCAACCATATAACATAAAAGTATGCAATGAGATCAAGCAGAAATGAAAAGTAGATTTAATAGGCTATATCAGTATTGAGGAATAGTTTTAGAATATGGAGCAGAAATGAGCAGTAACTTCAATAGTATAAAGCAGGAAGAACAGGAGTGAGAAGTTATTTTACTAATTTGAACCAGGAATAAACCACATTTTTCTTATGCTCATATTGAGTGCTAACTCAACTTTTCCTTTGGCAATCATTTTCACACACACAACCAAATAGGAGTGAACAGCTTTTGCAACGTTTGCACAGCCTATAAGCATCCATGATGGTAATTAAGCCCAGAGCTAAATGGACAATTTTAGTTTCTCCCTTTCGACAATTAATAACATAGACTATGTTTTTAAGCTTGGTATGATCAGTGGCACATGCAGGGGAAAGCGTGGTAAAATGAAAAATCTGACCCATTTTACTTGTTCATTCCCACCTCCAGCCCAAAAATAATTTCTAAAAAAAGCTTAAAAAAATTAAGTAAGACTAAAATATAGACGACATATTAAGATGTTTTGACTGCACAAGCTAAATTTTAAGACCAGGCTTAAGATCTTTATTCACTAGGCATCCACATTATTATATAAGTCAGAGACTATCCACTTGCCGTGTAGGGTACAAACACCTCTCTCAAGGCTCCTCCACCCATTTTGGCTATGTCCTCTAGGTGTAGCCACGCACACAGCGAGAAATTTAAGGACTGATAGCCCTGTGCCTGCAATTGATTCCTGTCTTCACCAAACAACTAGGAAACATACCCTCCTCCCCCTCGGCCAGACTTCCATCAGCGGGAGACGTTGGCTCCTTCTTCCGTGAATGTTGGGTGCACACATTAGGGAGTTAAGGCACAATCTCTAAATCACTCTGCTCTCAGGGTTTTAACCTATGCTGCCCTACTGGGAGTCAAAGCTTGATCTTAGGAATCATTACAAAGAATACATTTGGCCTTTGGAGGAAGTCGGGCGCCTAGCCTTAAGAATCGCCCTAAAGAGTGTTTATAGCTTAAGTTGGCCAGCGTGGACCCCGTAGAGGTGGCCTAACCAGTTATACTTAAAGGTAATAGCTACCAACAACTTAGTGTGTGATGAGTTGGGTGGCCCCTTTCTCCCACAATCCCTCCCACACAAACGACCTTGACAGAGATTTAGCCGTTCATTGGGTAAACCTGTATATTGTCAAGGGGCCGCCCTTAGGAGGCACTCTGCAAGTATTTCTGGATGAGAAACATCCCATAGACATGAGCAGGAAGCCTCTTGTCCTGTCTGGCTGGGTAAGTCGCTATGAGGGCAAGAATGCATCTCAAACTTGTAAGCTCCAAGCCTGAACCTGACGCTACCCCCATTCACTTTGTATTAAAATATCTCTAAAACTTCTAATTATAAAATAGTACACACACATTAACTTCCATACCTTTCCCCCTGCCACAGTAAATTGGATGCACTACTGGGCATAGTTCTGTAGACTTTAGTGCAAATGGTGAATGTGGAATATTGTTCTTTAGCTTCTCAGTTGAATGGTGCAGCTCAGGCTGCGATGTCTGCCCTGCAGCAGCAACTTGGTGAGGTGATCCAACAGGAGGTGGCACATACGGAGGAGAGAGTACGCCAGTACACGGAACAGCAATACACTGCGCTGGAGGAGTTCCGAGAGAGGGCCCACAGGGAACATCGAGTCCTGGCCAGGTATAGTGATGGAAAATTGAAATTGGAAGAATTGTCATTTAAATCTATGCTTATTAATGTTTATGTAATTCTTGCTAAGACGGGCTAAATTAACTTGCAAAAATCTTTCCGGGAGTTGATTCCTTATAAAAAAATAAGTATGAAATAAATAGACAACTTTCTTCTGAAAGTGCTTTCTAAGGGAGTTATGAGCCTTGAAAATTGCATTTTAAAATCCTTTTATTCAAAAATAACAGAAACAACTTTAGTTAAAACAACAAATCCCCAAGGGTGACCTGGCGGTCTAGGGGTAAGGTGTTGGACCTCTGTATTGGGGGTCCAGGGTTCAATTCTTGGTTCCGGTACAGATTTATATGATTGCCAAAACCCTAACTTCACCTCTGACAAGACTTGTATTGATCACAACTTGTGATTGTGTGGAATGCCAGACCTCCACCGTCGTTCAGATCCCACATTAAACTATAGGTCCTCCATTTTATCTCACAATCACCCCACCATTACACATTAGCATAACAGGTAGTAAGACGTGGTACTACTACTACTACTACTACTACTACTACTACTACTACTACTACTACTACTACTACTATTACCACTACTATTACCACTACTACTACTACCACTACTACCACCACCACCACCACCACCACCACCACTACCACTACCACCAATAAAAACAATAACTCCCTGTTAATGTTTTGTTGAACTAAGATGTTAAAACTCAAATCTTGATTGATCATGTAATTCCTCCTTTACTGATTAAATGGAATTTGTCACCGTCGCTTCATCTTGCACCTGAGAGAGTTTCGACTAGACAACCTTACTTGCTAATTCAAACATGCTGATTAATAATTTGTCATTAAAAATCTATTGCAGCTCAATGTTACAAAATTCAATGCGAAAAGAAGGTGGCAACCCCTATTTACTCATTGAAGAGGGATTATATTACCAAGCTAGTTTTCAAAGGTTTATCATCTTAGTTCAACAAAACATTACCCAGGAATTTGCATTAACTCAGGTTGTTTCTGATCTTTTTTACATAAAAGTATTTTAAAATGCTATTTTCAAGGGCTCGTAACTTAGTATCACTTTTGGGGAAAAGTCGTATATATACCGGTATTATTTCCTACCTATTTTCTCAAAATGAAGCTACGACAGGCCTACAGCCAGTAGTGGAAAAATATATTACTTGAATAAAAAACGGACCCAGGCCATAAGCTGGAAACAGTAATGGATGTAAGTATTTTCTCATAAGAAATCACCTCATATAAAGAGAGAGGAAAAAGAAAGAAAAAGAGAGACATAACACATTCACAAATTAGTTTACTTGGTTGACAGCTCAAAAAGTTACTATAAATAGTCCCTAATGTATCCCTACACCAATAGCTGATATTGGTCACTTTGGATAACTGTATTGGAAACATATGATAATGTATGAATGGGATAGTTAACCACAGTAATCTAGGGCAATATTATTTATATATTTATTTTATTTATTTGAGTTTGGGCACAAAGCTTATTTATTGTTTTATTTCACTTAAAACATTTTTTATTCACAGCACTTTCACAAAAGGTATAACAATTATAGCCTCAAAATGGCGATCGACGAATTTAAACCATATTATTGATCATAACGCAAACAAGTTCTTTACAATGATGCACCCACGCATTGGATAAAATTATTTTATTCAGTTAAATATTTCAAAACACGATAAAATAATCATAAAATAATTTATCATATAATAAAAAAATGACAAGTATTTTCTCTTTTCCAAGTAAATATGATGCCTGTATTAAAAGGTATTAATGTATGCACTATATTACACATAGTCAATAACGTCCCAAAATGAAGAATAAGTACTTTAAATTATGTTTAGAATATTGTTTCAGATTGGTTAAAAAGAAATTGTTAAAAGTAATGAAATAGCATGAGAAAACTTAAATTTATATTATTTTAAATGTAAAATATAACATGTAATTAAAAAAAATAACATTTATAAAAAAAACAGTGATATTTTACAAGTGTTGGCAGCCCAAAACCTAAACATATAATTGTTGACCTGTCACCCAGGTAAAAAACTATAATGAACAGACTACCTCTAGTATAGAACTGTTTAATAAATAAAAGTATATCTCACTTTCCATACCATTGACAGTTTAAAAAGGTAAGTTTTCAGAATTTAGATTTTGTAATGATTGGTTTGAATACACTAGAGTTCACACATGCATTAGTAATAGAAACACACACTTCCCACAGCTGACCCAACTGTTGACATGTGCTGCCATCTCTCAATGCACCAAGTAATGAAACTCAAGAGGCCAGGTCAATAATTATTATCTTGGAAAGAGATGTTTAGGATTACATTAGTCATGTTATTCAATAAAACAAGTCCTAAATAAGAATTTGATGTGTCCTAAAGTAAATATGAAATATGTCACATTGTTTTAAATGTTAATTATTTCTTTGGTAAATCTGATGATAGAATGAAAAAATCTGTGATGGGACCAGCCATGTCCACTGATGTTGGACACATTTTAATTATTGAAATGTTGAAAAAAAGTTATGTATATTAATTATGATTTTTTTTTAAATCAAAAAAAGTAGGCTTTTATTTTTTGTAGAAATATATTTTATTTTAGTCTCGCACAAGTCAAATTAATAAGCAGAGATCTATAATTGCCTGTTTCGTAATAATGACCCTTTTATAAAATTTATCAACATGTTAGTATAATATGTTCTTAAAATATTAGGAAGATATTTATCTACTTTGATTATCATTCTTTAGTTTAAAATATATTTGAATAAATCAAGCTAGTCTTTGTGCATTAAATACAGCTTAATTCCGCTGAGAATATTCTGCCGATTGCCTTTTAAAAACTGAAATTATTTAACATGTTTGGTTTCTACTGTGTTGATGTGTATTTATTTTGTCCTGGTGTTTTTATGAGTGTATTTTAAGGTGATACCGAGTGTGTGTCTAGATAGTGTCCACAGGTTGCTAGTGGGATGTGAATTTAGGAGAAAAGTAGGAAAACAAAAAAGAAGGATAACGGGTATGGAGGTTTAAAAATAAAGAGGAAAAAGAACTCTAAGAAAGGCAAGATGCCTAATTCCCAAGGACGAGATACAAAGTGTAGAGGTTGAATGGGAAAAATTTAAGAAAGTCTGTTGGGAGCTGCAGAGCAGGTATGTGGGAGGACAAGTGATTAGAGGAAGTGAAAGGAGACACCTTGGTGCAACATCAAAGTGAAGAAAGTAACGGAGGAGAAGAACAAAGTATTCAGAAGCAGTATTAAGAATAGGAATGAGGAAACATGAAGAGTATAGAAAGAAGAGAATAGCAAATCTTGTTGTACAGAAAGGATTGACTGCAAAACTGGGCAGAGATGCTGGAATTAGATGTGGAAGGATGTAAGAAGGTATTATACATTCAGGTAAAAGCAAAGAGAAATGAAATTAGAATGATGGAGGAAGACAGGAGGAGAAGAATAAAAGGAACTATGAAAGGAATATTTTGAGATGTTCGTGTTCAACTTGGAAAAGGAAAGGGATAAGAGTGAATTAGAGGAGCATGAAGAATAAACAGAAGAGGAGTGAGCGGGACCCCACTTGGAAGGGTGTATTAAAGAAGATGAATCAAGGAAAAGCACAGGGTGTGGACGAGTTGACCTGGAAATAATAAGAGCTCCAGGGAAGCATGAATACAATGGTTATATGGGGTTGCTGATAGTGATATGGAAGGAGAACAACATACCAGAAGACTGGAAGAAGGTAATTATATTACCAATTTTCAAGAAAGGATTTAGGGAAAGGTGTACAAATTATAGGGTGATAATGTTGATGTGCCACTGTACAAAATATATGAGAAAATAATGGAAAAGAGATTAAGAAATGAAATCAAAGGAAGGTGACAGATTTAGGGAAAAAAGGTATATACTAGACTTGATCTTCGCCATACGACAGCTGAGAGAAAGAAGGTATGAATTTGGGAAGGACTTTGTAATGGTATTTATGGATTTAGACAAGGCACACAATAGTGTTGATAGAAATAAATTCAGGAAAACGATGGAGGAGGTTGGAGTGGAAAGAGGAGTTGTAATGAGAGTGAAGAGTATTTATGAGGATAACATGAGTTGTGTTAAGACAGAGGAGTAGACGGATTGGTTCCAAATAAAAAATTGAGTGAAGCAAGGAATTGCTCGCTCACCACTACTATTTGTAATAGTAATGATCATGATTAAAGTGGCAAGGAAACTCGAGGAGGAAAGAATGAAAGCTTTGATGTTTGTGTATGACTTAATGAGGTGGGAGAGAAGGAAGAGGAAGTACAGAAACAGCTACAGGAATGAAATTAAGAAGTGAAAGAATGTGGAATGAACTTTATCAATGCAAGGTGTGAAGTGATGTTAATGACAAGGAAGAAGATAAGGCATAGTAAAGCTATAAAATTGGATGAACTAGAGCTGAGAACGGTACATAGTGTAAAGGGTGGGAGTAGAGATACTAAGAGGAGGGCAGCAAGTATAGTTCCATAGATGTGTAAGAGATCTGCAATGGAAATGAGAAGTGCCCTTTAAGTGTAAGGGAGTGGTTTATAGAGCATATTATGTAACCATTGTCACACATGCAGTAAAAACATCAACATTGAATGTAAGAAAGACTAGGAAAGTGGAAGCTATGGGAATGAAGGAAAAATAGTATTAGTAATGAAGTTAGCCAGGAAAGAGTTGGGGTACAGAAAGTATGTGAGATAGTAGAGGAAATGAGGTTGGGATTGTGTGGTTATGTAATGAGGTTGGAATAGGAGAGAATACCATATAGAATAATGTAGATGAAGTATGTATAAAAAAAACCAAAAGGAGGTCAAGAAAGAAATGGAAGGAGCAGATAACAGAAAGTGTGGTAATGGCGATGATTTTATTAATGAATCCACAAGTAAAGTGCTCATTAGACATGGATGGAATATATGTTTTGATGATTAGAAATGATATGTCAGACCCCATTTATTATCTCGTCTTAATCAATGTTAGGAAGCTTGAATTTATTTTCATTCAAGGGCACCATCTTATTTTTCTAGGTTATTGTTTGATGCTCAAGAGAATTTGCCAATTTCTCCTGCCAACTTAATCAGTTTAAGTACCCCACCGTTGACCCCAGATTCTTGCGGCATTTTAGACACTCCTCGCTCTTTAGTGCAGAGCTCAAGGGGGGGTGGAAACTCTGTGATGGCGTCTGCCATAAGACAGCAGTCTGCTACAAGGAAACAACCTTCATCACTTATTGACACCAGACAAGCCAACCGTCCCAGCCCACTTACTTCGGTAAGAGTTCTCATTACATTAGCATCGTAATATATGTTAGGCCTACACAAAAGTTTAACTTACTTTGAATTACTATTATTTTACTGACCCAATTAACTATTAAAATAAATTTGTAACTATGCATACTACCCAAATAGATATTAAGACGGAGTGCAAAAAAAAAAAAGTTGTAGTGACTTTCTAAGAGTAAAACTAGAGGTTTTTTTTCATACAAAATGATATAGTCTATATTATTTATGGACATTATTTTTCACCTACATACTATACTCCTTTGCAGAGTTTTTAGAAATAAAGCTTTACCTGTGGATAAAACTCAATAATTAATTGTGTTTCAACACCAAAACACGATATAGGCCTATACATATTTGTATATCTGTGGTTAGAGCAAAAAAAATTATGAAAATGTAAGTTTTAAGCTTAACAAAAGCATATAGCATGCTTTGATCAACCTTAGCTAATGTTTTTATTATAAAAATAAACCACTAATCGCTGATTACTACTTTGCTAAACATTTTACTAAAATGTGGGACTAAGAAAGCATATTAGGCAAATTTTGGCAGATTGCCCATTTGGTAGTTTGTACCAGAAAGAAATATAAAAATAAGAATAGCCTATAAAGGGGCTAGCTATAAAATATACGTTAATAAAAATACCACAATCATTATATCCCTCAAATTAACTATTTTTCAAATACTTATTCTGTATCTCGAATCTTAAATTTAGAAAACATTATGAATGTGCGATGAAGATGTTAATTTTCCCATGCTATTGTGATTTTTTCCCCCACTTGAGCCATTGATCATTTTAGTAAATATATGTAAGTATAATCTCCAAGTGTCTTATATTATTTTAGAGCCCTGCTACAGGAAATATAAAGGTAGAGAGGCGGTTGCCATTACGATTATTCGGACAAACCCCTACTCGTCGCTCTGATTCATTTGACACAGAGGGGCTCTTTGACCTAGAAGGGATGGAAGGTACCCCTACGGAGAATTTTCACTCTGAAGATGAATCTGACACTGATGGTGAGTTTGTGGTTATTCCAATACACCCATTGTCTGGCATGTCTTTGTTTCTTGGTTTTATTTTCCCATATTTTTCATATATTTTTATTGAAACTTAAATGGTTACTTTATACTTTATTTAAAATTAATGTTTTAACCATAAATACTAGAAGTCAAATTCTACAACTCTTTGGTTGTATTTTAACATCTGGCATTATAAATACTATCTAAACCAACAGTTTTCAAACTGTGAGGCGCAGCACCCTGGGGCGTCACAGCAACTCTCAGGGGTGCTGTAAGATATTTTAAATGAATAATTTGCAGTGACCAACATATGCATACATCATATTAGTAAGGAATTGTAATTATTTAATAATGAAATAAAAATACATTTAAAAAAAAACCTAAATGTTTTATTGTTCAAACGGCTACTACTAAGCTGCTAGGACCAACAATAGTAGCTTGGACCTAACAAAACTGCGTTGTGTTACTTGTATTTAATCGCCCCACGTTGGGCACCAATTGGTGCGTTATTGGTCTGATTGTTTCGCGTTGTTCGTCGATTAAAACGTTATAGATTGGTGATGAGCGCCGATTGAAGTGATACCGTTTAGTTAGCTGTTAATTGCCCCGTGATCGAGCACTAATTAAAATGGTACGGTATTTTGGTATTGTGAGATAATTGGTATTTATAGCCTCGTGATCGAGAGCCAATTATTATGATATGGAATTATTATCAGATATGTTAATTTAATAAATAAGACCTTTAATGTTGCACACGATTTATTAAAGTTATTTGTCGTCAATTAAGATATAAATTTATATATGATACAGCTTAGTCGAACTACATATTTCAGTTAGTGGCACTGTTAATTTGTATTGGCATTCTCTTATTAAAACGTTCTATAGATTTATACCGCCGGCACTGTTAAATTGTATTGGCACTCTCTTTTATCACAATGTTCTGTAGATTTATTTCACCGGCACTGTATGTATTCATACGCACAAGCAGCTTATATATATATGACCTACACCTTACCCCTTGGACTGCTCGTGACCAGTGTCGAAACCAACACATCGAAAGAGTCCTGGCTACAGGTGTTATGAAGGCTTGCTTCCTATTGGTAGAGGTAGCTAATGTTACTTGCTTTTATGGTAAATACTGCGGAGTCCACTTTTGAAAGAAAAAATAAGTTTTAGTTGTGCAATCCTTTGACATTATTTCTGAAAAGCGTGTGATTCTCCATGGATGAAGTATTGAAAGGATATTTTAAATACCATACTTTAAAGAAAAATGCACTTTATCCATGACTTTTTTTAATATATGAGAAAGGGGGTCAAATCAGTATCGTTACAACTGGTTGGATATTTTTTTTCTAAAGTATGGGCGACATGAAAAAATTACTGAGGCGCCCGAAAATTTAGAGCCCTCTGCTCTAAACTAAAATAATAATGATAGAAGACTAAGACTTTTAAAGAAATAGCATAAGAGGAAGAAAGAGATCCCACATGGAAAGAGGTGGATGCACTAATGTGGATGAAACAAAGGAAAGCACCAGGTGTGGATGAACTGACGGTGGAAATTATAAGAGCAGCAGGTGAAATAAGTATACAATGGTTATGCAGGGTACTGAGAGTGTTTCGGAAGGAGAACAAGGTATCGGAAGACTGGAAATAGAGGAGTTAAAATATAAATTTTCAAGAAAGGAGACACCACCGTACAACTCCAAACAATAAGCATTATTGTCCTAACATCTATTATGATATAACTTGCTTTCGGGGCTTGTTAGGATATATGCCATGCTACTAAAGACGAATACTCTTGCTGCATCCCACAAAACAAATATTTTAATATTATCACTAATCAAACAACTGGTGCTGTTGTAACTACTCTCATATTTTTTCTATATTTTTATTAATTTTAACTATTTTGAAACAAAAAAAAAACTTTTTCTGGCCCAAGGCAGAGGAGTCTCAAGAATGGGGTCTATTTTATACTAATTGAGTTAGTGTTTGTCATGCTGTCACATAGATAACTATTTGGGCACTAATGTTGAATTATTAGACAGGGTTGATAGGGTGTGTGAAGATTCAAAATTTTGGCTTCACTTTAAAAATATATTACAGCTTTGACAATCTACAATCTACAGCTCAAAATGTTACTAGAAGTAATCCCTATATATATCACTATGCCAACAGCTGACATCTATCACTTTGGATCACTGTAATGAAAACAGATGGTAATATATTAATGTGATAGTTAACCAGAGTAATTTAGGCCAATATTATTTATATATTTATTTGAGGTCAGACACAAAGTTTATTTATAGTTTTATTCCCCTTAAAAAAAAATATTAACATCACTTTCACAAAAACTTCTAACGAACATAGCTTCAAAATGGCGACTGACGAATCTAAACCATATGATTGAACTCACTTTCACAAAAACTTCTAACAAACATAGCTTCAAAATGGCGACTGACGAATCTAAACCATATGATTGAACATAACGGTAAACAAGTGCTAAAACAAGTATGTAGCACATCTTTCTATTATTCTAAGAGTACCAAGCTTGATTCCTACTATGGAAGTTAAATGTATCTACTTTCACAGTGATGAAGTAATGACCAAGAACTGGGTGCTGTGTTTGTTCTGGAATCAAGTTAGTTTGTAAGTTGAGTGATGAATTAATGGCTAGGAGAATGGGTGCTATGTTTGTTCTGAAATTAAGTAATTTCATAATTCATATACTTATCTAGTTATTTGGTTCAGAAATCACACATTAAATACCCAATTTAAAAAATAATAATCTATCTCATAGTTTGCAAGTTCACATTTCATTGGGTTCTTAATCGGCTAACAGCCATGGCAGCTGATTAACAAGGAAACCGATGTCACAAACTGCTACTGTAAATAAGCATTTGAGTGAAGAAATCGTTATGCTAAAATCCTCAAAATAACAATATGAAAGATGTACACTTTCATGAAATATGAATACATTTTCTTGAAAATATTAAGCTTTATGATGGACAAGCTACCTGTGATTTGTTCTGCAATAATCTTGTTTTCATAGGAATTTATTTATTATTTCTGACAATTATATTTGATGGAGATTCAATTAATTTAACTTCTAACCATCCCTTTTCATTTAATATCTCATTAGTCTAAAATAATTTCAGATTGATGGTTAGTTAGGGCCTATATAACTATTTTAGCTGAATTAACTAAACTTTTAAAACAAAAAACGAACTTACATGGTCTTCATTTTACACACTTTTCATTAATATATTAATATGTTTGAAGCTTAAATCAGCTAGATACCAATTTTCCAGTGATTTACATTTTTACATTCAAATTTTCAAGGCACTAATGGTGTGGTAAATTTAGGGAAGTGTAGTTGCTCTTCTTTATTTGTATATTTGGAGTTATTAATAATGTTCATAAGAATTAAGTAGATTCCCACTGGCTCTTATTTGACTAACAACTCCAACTTTGTTTTCTGCAAAGCAATTACTATGCTTGGATTTGAATATAATTTTAATTTTGCTATCCCAAATTAGTAATTGGCCCTTATTTAGTGAGTCACAATTCACCAGGTGAATATGATAGTTAGAGAAATGATGTGGATACTCATTGTTCATCTAAATAGTCTTGTCGGCATGAAAAAGTATTCTTTTTTATTTTTTAGTTATAGAGTTAGCTCATTTTATGAATAGCCTTCTCTTAAGAGTTATACTAGATAAAATATGAAATAGATAGCACAACACATTTGAAATAAACAGATACAATCCATTGATAGCATTCTTTAAAGTTTAACTTCAACAGATTGATTCATTTAAATATATATAATTTGATTGAAATTTGAATTTGAGGGAATGTTAAAGTCTAATAACACACAAACATGTATGTATAAAATTAGTAATTTATTTTATTTCAACTATTCTATTTGCTTTATATAGTCCTTTACAGAGGAGGGCAAGTAGTTAATACCTCTTAACCGCCAAGACTACAAATAATTTTAATAAAAATTTAAACAAATTGAGTAGAACTCTAAAATTTCCAATCAGGAAAAATTGAAGGCATAATGGATTCAATACATTGCATGCCCCCAAAAAAATATCTGAGTGCACCACTGATCCTTTAAAATACTAACAAAACTTTCCCGCAACTGGACACAATCTTCCTTTTGCAAACTTCTTACCATAGCTGTTTAGAACACAAAACTATATAATTTTACCTCCCCACACCACCATCCCAAAATACTAGGTTTACTTTATTAGTTGTAAGTTCTTATAGGTCTTTTATAGAGACTGGAAACCAACTTGTATATTCGGTGTAGTAGAAAGGGAAGATCTATGGGATTATTTTTTTAAAGGAAAGTCTTGAAGTAGTCCTCCCCAAGGAAAGTGAACAAATTACATGAAGATGCTCTGTAAATTTAGAATTGTCAACCCAAACTTTACATAAACATATTTTATTTAAAATTTCTCTTTAGAAACAATTTTATTCTCTAGTAACCGATTTTCAAAACTTTTGTAGCTAATTTTCACATTATAAATTTTCTATAGATTTGAAAAGTTCTTTTAACTTCAATAAAACCTGCTTGGTGGCTGCATGGTCTAAGGTGCTACTAAAATAGTTTTTCACTCTTTCTACATGCAAATGTGGGTACACCACCTCTAAATTAAACTTCCTAATCCCTAACTCTTAAGTGTAACTAGTACAGAAGGTATAACTCAAACGAGTAGTAAGACACTGTGCTTTAAAAAAAAACAGGAAAATAATTCACCTTAGATAAGACACTTGATAAAATGTAATAATTTTAGTTAATAAGGTAATTTTTTAATTTGTTGAAAAAAAATTTGGATCAGTTTTCTTATAATATTTAATGATAATATCTAGTCAATAGAATAAAAATCTAATTTAGATCCAAAACCTGACAAAATTGACACCGATATTAATGGTATATGAGTTGTTAGTCTAAACTATAAATTCAGGCGCTATGGTGGAAATGACCACCATCTTGATCTTTTCAGTAAGTTTACCTTGATTTGTAAGCCTATTTTACTTATTTTGTAAAATAGAAACCAATTTTATATTAATATGATAATTTAAGAACCTGAGGTAAATTTTTATAGCTACAAATCTGAAATCAATCCTAACTGTCTAAACAACATTTCTGCTAAGTTGAACCTTCACACTCTCAATTCTCGTGGGTGTGTATTTATATTTATTTATTTAACATTAACCACAATTACTACTAAGACTACACATAGAAACAGTCATGCAAATTGTATGTTTGTTGCTTGAACTTATTGTTAACTAGTAATAAATTTTCTTAAGGGAAACAAATACATATTGCACTGATCCAAACATCTGATTGATTAATACCCATATAACAATTTGACTGTCACTAGTGGGCGACTACCAAATCCCGGTGACTTGCTGCAAAAGGAAGACACTGTGAGATTGAAGCGATGTATTTATGCACTTCAGAGAGATGGCTTGCCACCTGTTACTACACATAATGTGGTTGATGATTGGAATGATCCAGTGTTAAACACTGTGAGACGCTGCCAACTTTTCAATACAATACATGATAGAGTAAAGGTAAGAGAACATGGCAGGTTTTCAATTTAATGAATTATTAATTTCAGCATTTAAAAACATTGATTGTATTATTTTCTAAGTCTAAAAAATTAGCAAAAAGCCATCTCTCATTCAACCTCTTTCTTGCCCTCTTATTCTTTATCCACATAATCCCTTTCCACTCCTAGAAAAACTCAACACTGAAACTAAGATAGCCATTCATGTGAGATAACAAGGGCAGTAGACTTTGATCTTACATTAAATAAATATTTGGCATCAGTTAATGCATCCATAAAATTGATCCATCACATTGTTTTTCCATATAAAAAATATTTGTTCATGTTTTATTGTACAGTTTAAAACATTAATTTTGTTCATTAAGTGTATTATCTTTAATTATCTTCAATATATGATTCTCTTTAACTTAAGTTATGCACCCCTAAAATCACCGGTTTTAAAAGGACTTTTACTTGGCACTTGTTATTTTGCACGGAATATAGTACTACTCTTCTCCCCCTTCTACTAAAATAAGTGTCCAAAAATCCACCTTTCTCTGCCTCCCCAAGAATACTTTTCTTTGACAATCCCACATCCTCCCTACATTTATTGAAATACTTCTTTTCATATTAATATCACCACTTAAACATGACTGTGAGCTGTTTTGGTAGTCGAATGGTTTTAAACAAGGATTGGAAATTATTTCAGACAAGTATGCCACCTCTTATTTACATTTTTAATGAGCATTAAGTCGTGATTCCTCAATGGCCTCTAAATAATGTATATGTTATTAACATTAAACTGAATTGCATATTTTGTCCATAATTAATCTAAATTCTTCTAAAATTACATCTTTAGATTAAGTAGTTAGCTCAGTTTTAAGATTAACATTTGTGTTACTTTGTAGGAAGAGAAACAACCCTAATTAATTTTTTACAGTAACACAATCTATTAATTTCAACATATTTGCTGGTAAGGCATTCTAAAACCTAAACTTGTTGAATATTTGTCATGATATTCAACAATTTTTTATTTTTAAATACTAATATTTATTTTTACGGTATCATTTCAAGATAAAGTATTTTAATCATGAACATTTATGACCTCAAGATTATGTAGGCTCGAAAACATAATGGCGGATTTTACAATTCTTTCTGTCTGTCCGGCGCTGACCTTAGATCTAAAATGGTCTAATGGATTTTGTTCAACCATTATATCTAGATGTTATATTATAATACCTCGGGCCTTTTTTTGATTTTGAAACAAGTCCTCAAATTAAGGCTAGTTAACTAATGAGTGATTTATTGAATTCCCAATTTTTTTTAAATGCCTCCAGTGATTTTGTTCACAATTGATATCTAGAGTGTGTTTGATCACCCAAGTTACACTATATACTTGCTCTATGTGTAAAAATGGTTTGAAGGGTAGTTTATTGATAAAGGATTTTAGAAAATTCCAAATATTTTGAAAGGGCTGTAACGATTTTGTTTAAAATGTATATGTAAGTGTTTGACATGACAAAAAAACTTTGTATGTGTGTGTGTGTGTATGTATATATATATATATTGTATGGGACTTAAATGCCTGCTTGAAAAAATGGTGGGGAAAATCTCTCAACTTCTGGGCATGGACGCTGATGCTATCTGTGAGGCCTTTCACAGATCTTGGTCGAGGTCGTGGAAGACGTTACACTATCTTTTTCTGGTTTCCAC
>CABFVZ010000710.1:140753-156576 GCA_902151445.1 Timema monikensis | reverse complement strand
ACACACACACACTTTTTCCTCACCTCCCTCTCCACAACCTTGCTCTAGCCCAGTCCGCTGGTAGGGTAAAACTGGGAAGGTGGTTGAAATGGAGGATCCACCTCCGGTGTGTGAGCATTGCGATATTCCCCTTAGTGTGTATCCTATTTTGGTGGTGTGTCATAAGTAGCCCCCCAATTCGCTTGGCTCTTCATTTTAATCGTGACCTTTGTTATTTGTTATGCAACATTTTTAATGGATATTGAGTTACAAGTGCTTGTAATCTATGTCTATTTTTATGAGACCAAACTAAAGTATTACTAGTAAAAATCTGTTGTAAATTGTAAAATATTACTTGTAATTACACGTGTTTACTTGTAGCATTATGAAACATAATTTTCTTATTTCTTACAATTTACAAGTGAATTCTCTTGTAAATTGTAGACTTGTAGCTTTATTAAATAGGCCCCCGGTGTATAAGATGTTCATCCCAATTAAGGACTTCTAGTGGGGACAGACAAGGCACATAAAAAGCCATTAGATTAAACCTGAAATATTTTCATCTGATGAAACTCAAGATTCAACTTTTTAGTTTTGTTTACACTTCTTGCTCATTAACTAAAAACAAAATTATTTTGTTAAAATATTTTAAGATTGTTGTTTTGTTCTAGGTTGTATTTCACCCTGAATTTTTATCATCCACTAATCCTTTATTTGGTCTGGATTATGAGGAATTTGTGCGAGGTTGTCATTTAGGTGTATTCCCAAGCTACTACGAACCTTGGGGATACACACCTGCCGAATGCACTGTAATGGGTATACCATCTATTACTACAAATCTTTCTGGTCAGTATAAGCAAGTCACAAAATATTATTAATATTGTTAATAATAATTTATCATTTTGCTTCAAACCTTTACTTTTGTTTTTAGAATATTTTAAATAAATCATATGAACTAATAACGGCAATAACGTAAGTAAATCAAGTTATCTTAAAATTTTACAAATTTTACATAAATTGTAACGTTTTTTGTATTACGTTACCGCGATGGGCGCCTATTGAAGAATTATGATTAATACACTTTTCATTTTGACATGTTTTTTATTTTTCTGAATCAGTTTAATTAATGCGAAAATAGATCATGTCGAAATATATACGCGGGCTAGCGCGGACAGGTGTTGCTAGACGCCAAGTGAGTTCTGTCAGTATTGGACACCAACTGTCAACTGACAACTGCCTTTACGTTGCACCATTCTTTGTATATATTCCTTGTTCATGGAAGCTTCGAGAAGGTTTAGTTTAGAAAAACAAAATACAAGACAAAAACATCTCGGTCTTACTGGGAGCTTCGAGAGCCGGAAAATGACTCAAGTTACATTTTAAAATCTCTCTTCGAACCTTCGAGAAGAGGAAGTTATTATTTGAAAAATATATATTGTCAACATGACTTTACTAATGTCACGTGCGTGACGTCACTGTTCAGTGGCTTTTGCCTTCTTAGAAGAAGAAGTGCTTTAAGCGCAATTTAATATACTACATAATTTAAATGAAATAAGATATGTTTATAAAATTAAGATGATATTATTGTCAATGCTTTCACATACTTTTCAGGGGCAAATCAATTACATTACAAAATATATTCTTTAAAATGTTCATTTTATAATCTTTAACAATGATCATTAGCTTATTTTTATTTTGCTCTACATCATCATTTCTAATGCACACTTCTTAAATACTAAAATTACTACTTAACTATATTACTATCAAAAATAAAGCCATACATAATATTATCATGTCATTTTATACAGCAGATAGACTAGTTGAAATAGACAAGGATATTTAACACCTGTCTATAAATATATATATTTAATAGGTCAGGTAGATATTAACCTTACATATCATTGTTTCAATGCAGGGCAATTAGGATGTCACTAAAAGTATTTTTTGATCACTTTAAAGTTTAGTTGCTAATTTAGTTTTTCATTTATTTTTTTAATGGGCTATTATATTAATTCAAGTGTTGTTTACAGAGTGATCACAGATTGGGAAAACCTGGAATTATGCTTGAATTTTATGCATAAAAAAATTGGGAAAAGTTCTTGGTTTTTGTGGTCTATCAGGAATTTAAAATATCTTAAAGGGGAATAAAAATATCAACAATTTTCTGGAGCTGGGCCACTCAAATTGCTTCTAGTGGCACCCAATGTTCAAACATTTGCCAGGGGGAACAGCTTCAAATCTATTCTATAAACTTTTAATTTAAATAAAAATCCAGGCAATGGCCACTCTAAATAGATTCTAGAGGTATCCAAATTTATAAAGCATTCTTGGGAGGAACCCACTAAATATCTTGGAAAGGAGTCTAACTTTCAAAATGTTTCCACATGATAGCCACTCAAAATCGTTTCTAGGGCCATTCAATTTCAAACATTTTCAATGTTAGATTCTCAGACTCCTCTTTGAATTGGAGGACATTTTTTTTTAAATCTTTTTCTTCTACCAACCTCTTTACACAAATAAAGTTCTGCCACCACTGGGCATAACACATTTGTATACATACTACTGTTTAATTAGCCTAATATCTACTCTTGCCTTATTACACATGACCAGACCTTAAAAAAAGAGTGATAAGGAGTCAGAGTGATTTCATGGTTGTACCCCAAATTATTTTATTATTTTAAGGGGAATGGAGGGGTCCTATATGTGGTGGCTTGTGGCAAAGTCGCCTTCCTAGAGATATTTAAAACTTAATTTTTACAAAGACCCCTCATGAAGTAATATAAAATGTTTTTAGACATAATTGAAGTTGAAGATGCTATTAATTGTGTAGGACTCCAATAGTATACTTACTAACCAAGGCATCAAATAGAAATTATTATCAACAGGATATCAGGTACAAAAATTTTGCTAGTGTGTTCAACACACCTCTTACAAAATATTTTCATTCATAATCATTTGTTTATTGTCTCACAATTGTAGGCATATTAACCTTTTAAAAGATCAGAAAAACACTTTTTTTTTTTTACCTGTAAAACAGGAATTATGCTTGAATTTTATATTGTTTGGTTGGCCAATGTGGTTGAGCAGTTTCTCTATTATTCAAGTTAGAATGGAGGATTAGGATGGAAATCTTATACCATTATGTTGTGTGGAAAAAGGATGATAGAAAAATTGGCGGGAGTAGAGTGTGGAAAACCTACAAAATAAATAGGTACTTCCTAGGTTAGGGAGGGGGTGGGAGTTTACACAGCTATTATTTCAGTTCAGCAGAATTTAACTAACACCTGTATTATGAAGAAGAACTATATCACTTTGACTATTTATATATTTACAAAAATAAAATATTACTATGTATATATTAGAGATGGGACGTTCGAATCCTCGAATCCTATGGTATTTGAGAGATTTGAGATTCTCACAAAAAAAAATTTGAATCCAAATATGAAGGCCTTGACTAAAACTCCGTGCATTTGATAGAAGGAATAATTAAATAAACTAGTAAAATTGGGAAAACATGAAAATTTGACTTTGCTTAGATAAAAACTAAAACAACAAAATCACCAAATAAAATATGAAACATTTGTCTACGGTATACTAATTTTCTCTTGGGTGTCTTCTTTGTTATTGAAATGTTATGAAAAAGACAAATAAATAAACATAATAGGAATTTTCAGTTGTACCAACTACTAATCCTTCTTAAAAAACAGGTTTTGTTCACTGTGCCACTTTCCTTTAGAAAATATTTACACTTTATCCGATAAGTATTTGCACCCGCCACTAGGCTACCTAGGAAAATTAACAGGCTCGTTTAAGACGGTTTAGACAAACCTTAACTGACCACAGAATTAAATTTAAAAAAACTTAAATAGTATCAGCTAACTGTTTTATGTATAGACGGGTCTTGACATTAACTTTTCAGTAAAAACTAAAAAGTGAAAAGACTACTAGCATTCATAGCTATCTTTGATTATTTGCCAGTTGTTTTAACTTTACCATTTTATATATATACACATACACACACAGACACACACAGACACACACCTGGGGCTCTTATGTCCCCATTTTTCACACTTATGAACATAATGCCATTTTGTTTAAATTTACTATTATATTTAAGATAGAAATGTAAAAGGGTCATTCTGATTGGCCCATGAAAACTGATTTAATGGCCATAAGATATCATTGTGGGCCAGTGAAGCAAGTAAACTTAGTTTATTTTGTTCATTAAAACAATAAATAAAAATAATCCCACATGCAGCCACATATTAGCATAAGTATGGATGCCTGTCAAAACTTTCAGTTAGACATTGAAGTCTTTGGGTCTACTACAAGTGGTGTGGGGGAAGATGTACTCACTCCCAATACATTAGTTTTTAGTATTCGGGATAAAGCAATGCGAATTGAGTTAATATGGCTGCACAAATGCATAGTATCTTATGATAATATCCAGAATACTTTCAACTGTCCTTTCACTGTGTTCCCAATGACTTCTCATGCAGAGATCAAAGGCATGCTGCCTAATATTGTCTTAGGCTCTGTCACTTTACTGCATTTATAAACAACTAAAAAGTATTGAAAAATTGTTATTTTTTACTCTATTATATTGATACCACTAATGCTTCCAAATATTAAAGAGTACAGTATTGGTCAAAAAACATCTGAAAGTCTTAACACAAAGTTTAATAATGCTAAAAGCAGCTACAGAATATGGTTAGTTAAAAAAAATTACTATAAGTTAGAAATCTTGTTTATGTTTTTTGTCAAGTGGTAATGTATTTAAATTCTTTTATTTAATGTCCCAAAAATAACTCATGTCTTCTCTAGTAGGCTTAAACTCTTGTTAGTGACTTGATTTCTTATCACTAGTTTCCTTGCCAAGAGGCCAAGATAATAATATTGAATAGTTCAGTTCACATGCTGGTAAAGTAAAAACTAAAGAAAAAGCATATGCTTGTCAGACTATTACAACATTCAAAACATTTATTTAGGAGGAATTGATGAGTTAGCTATGACGAAATCAACTTTTGCTGCTTTATTTATTTTTTTAAACCCTTTATACACCCTCGGGCTGCTTGCTACTTAATCAACTACAACACAATTTTGAGATGTGTAAAAGACAGCCCAATTCTCAGAGAACTGATTAACTCGAAAGGATGATATACTTGAATTTTACTTAAAACAAATAAATGGTTCATTTCATTTGTTTGTACTGTATGTTATTCCTTTTACATGTTTCTATCTAAATGTCTTATCATTCTATACAAATTTCCTTTTTCTCCTCTATGTTTTTGGGTTTCCTCTTTTAGGAAGTTGTGTTGTGCGTTTCACGCTCCTCCCTGATGAGATCCTATAGAATAAAATCTAGGTCGGGGGATTGGGCGGTAATGAGTGATTTTCTTCAAGAGGCAGCCAGCCATTACCTCTTTGACCAATGGCAGCATTATAAAGTGTGAACTGTACTCTTTTCATCGTAAAAACCATATTGTGTTAGTTCCCTTTATTCGTTTCTATCTACTTTTCCTGTGCCCTATTCCAAATATAATACAATTAATTCTTAAAGCGAAAAGAGGTTTTACTTATGGAAATATATTTAATCTTTTGCATTTCAAACTTTTGTATTATATGTGATCAACACTATTTTATACATGATTATTCTAAACGTCCTGGGGTTCTGCTGACCACTTGATAGGTTATCCGAGACCACCAGTGGTCCAAAGATCACACTTTGAGAATCACTGACCTAAATCATTTGACATATGTGGATTATTCATTGTTGGAATGGTTTTTATGTTGTTGAGGTTTTAACAATACATGTAATGGTTTCACATTGTGTCATTGTTAACCCATTGTTTTTTTCACCACATGTTACTTCTCGACGAGGCTATCCGCATTTTTATATTTTGGAGTGTAAATATTAATAGTAGTGTCTTTGAATAAGTGTACCCGCATATTCGTTAAAAAAACTTGGTGAAACTATTTAAAAGAAATTTAAAGCACCGAAGTACAGCTAACCTTAGTTTGATACCCGACCTCCTCGATACCTGAAAACTAGATTATACAGGTCTGTCTGACGCTTTTATGCACATGCTTACCTGTATGGGCAATGTATAAACTACATAAACTGTTAAAAAATACTCTAATACAGTCAACGCTCGATATCTTGGACTTCGGATAACTTGGACAAAATTATGTTCCAAAAATAAAATTTTATTTAGAAACACGCCAACCGCATGCTGCCAGGCTAAAGATGTTACAGAAGCAGTGTAATGTAGGAGGTTGGCGGTGATCTTGCAATGCAGCGCTACTACCCCTCCCATCTCACCCCCACGCATGAACACCATAAGCTTCCATTCATGCCACACCAGTTGAGAGAAAGCCATAGTCAAATGAACCTGTGTCTAGCAATGGCATCGAACAAGAGAAAGTGCGTTTCTTTAAGTGTTGTAGAGAAACTGAAACTTATTGAACAATTAGAATTCAGTGTTTTTGTGGCAAATGTGTGTAAGGAATATGGCATTGCCAAACAAACAGTTTCAGGCATAAGAAAGAGCAAGGATAAGTTGAAGACGTGTGCTTTGCATTGTGATGTCAAAAAAACAGTTTCTAGTAGAAAACGACTGAAGTTGCCTAGTGACACAAGCCTGGAAAAGGCTGTACATAAATGGTATGTGCAAACACGGTCTAGCGGGGTCATATTTCGTGGTGTGGAGCTTCAGGTGGCATATGAGAGACTTTCTAAGCACATGAACATTGAATTTAAAGCAAGTGATGGCTGGCTGTATTGTTTCCGCAACTGGCATGATATTGTTAATAAGAGAATGTTTGCTGGAGCACTAAGTGCTGATAAAGCTAGTGTTGAGCCATTTAGAACATGACTTGACACTCTAATTAAGGAAGAAGTATTAACTTGTGAGCACCTATACAATGCTGACGAGACTGAGCTGTTTTGGCGTTCGCTACCTGAAAACACGCAGGCTTATAAGCATGAGGGCACTGTACCTGTACAATAACTTAGCCAAGAGAGACTTTCGACCTTATTTTGTGCCAATGCAGATGGAAGCCATCGCCGTAAATCAGTTATAGTTGGCAAATTACGCCAGCCTCGTGTGCTAAAGTTTATGCTGGATGACCTGCCTCTGCATTATACTAACTCCAAAAATGCATGGTTCACACAAATAATCACACAAGACTGGTTTCAAAAACAGTTTGTTCCTGAAGTGCGACAATTCCAAATTGAGATTCTGAAGATTGCCCCTAGTGATGTCAAGGAAGTTTTACTTATAGACAACGCTCCATCCCATCCAACTAAGAAGTTGTGTAACAGTGATGGAAACATTAAGTGCCAGGCATTGCCTCCCAATACCACCTCACTTATCCAACCAATGAATCAGGGCGTTATTTTGACATGCAAGAGATTGTATAGAAAGAAGTTTCTTGATGAAGTGATGGTGGTACTGGAGGAACCTCAGGACAAAGAAGAAGACATATGAGGGCAGAGAACAATGCAGAACATCTGCAACTACAGCATCAAATCATCAATTTTAAACTGGGCCTCTGCTTGGAATGAAGTAAAGACATCCACGCTTGTTAACTGTTGGAATAAACTTCTTTTTGACAGAAATGTAGATCATAATTTAGAGGGTTGTGAGGTCAGTGATTACCATCAGATATTGTTAGAGGGTGGGGAAACTGGGCCCACCAAACAAAACATTCGAAAGTGGCTAGATGGAGAAGATGGAGACCCTGGCTACCAGATCCAGACAGAGGAAAAGATCTCTCGCGATGTTCTATCTCCTACTACCACGGACCAGAATACAGACAACGAGGAGGAATTATAGCCCTTGTCTAAGTCAAAGCTGTCAAGTGCTCATGAAGCTCTAGACATACTTATTGGTGTCATAGATTCGACTTCAGACCCTGAGCTACAGCCATTCTATTGACACTTCAAGACTCCATGTGAGATAATTGTTCGGAAGCAACATCAAAAAATTCACAGAAAAAGATTGACAGCTTCTTCAAACCTATGTCTGCTGAGCAAAATATTATTGCAATGGCACACCAATAACCATCATGCTCTTATAATAGACCTAAGCCTACTAAAAGAGGGTGTGAATCAGACTCTGACTAAAATATTGAGGTCAGTATACAGATAATTTGCCAGTAGTAGTATAGGCCTATTGTAATCTCAACCTTCCCCATTCCAATACCTAGCTGTGTTATTTGTGTATGTATCTGATTTTGTATGTATAGTTTATCTCGTCACATTAAAGTATAATATTACTTTAGATAAATATCAGTTTTCATTCTTTAGGCACAACTTTATTTCCCCTTGATAAGACGGACTTTTCATAACTCGGACAGACCCCCGCCCTTTTTAGTACGAGTTATTGAACGTTGACTATGTATATATATAAACTAACCGTATCAGTGGGCACATAGACTTAATGTCAGGCTCATGGGTTTTTCTAGTGATGGGAATCTTGGCAGAAAGAGGGGACCTTTTCTTAAAAGGTTTCTCACTCTTATCATATAAATGTGAGCCCATTTCTCATAGATCCTGCCATCTTCACCTAACCCTACTACTGTGATTATAATCCATACAGTTTGTATGGGTAGTGTTAAGCATCGTGTGTATGTAATTAATTATAATGTTTTATGACTTTCACTATAATCATCAAAGTTGAACAGATTTTTTTAGCCACATTCAGGCTATAAGTATATATATATATGTTTATATATTACGCTGATTAGTCAGGGATAAGGAAAGTTAAATTTACAGGAAAATTGAATAAATGTTATTTTAAATAGTAAAAAATAATATATATATATATATATATATATATGTGCATAAGCATAATCACCCAAAATATGTACTAACATATAAAATATGAAATAATATGCTTAATAAAACTTGGTAGGTTTGTTATATGTTACATAAAATACTTTTTTCTAAAGCTGGCATATCATTATATTAAAGGGAAAATAACATGCAAATATGCCCTATCTGCGGCCTAGAAATGATTTACATTTTTCAGGTCATAGTCTCACACTGTAAGAAATTAAATATTATGATATTCTTTCAATTTGAATCAATGTATTCATCAATATTTAAAGTGTTTAGTTAGTTAATATTTTCCTTTTTCATTTGCCCACAGGTTTTGGTTGCTTCATGCAGGACCACATAGCTGATCCAATGAGTTATGGAATATATGTTGTTGACCGTCGCTATATTTCACTTGAAGGTACTGTACAGCAGCTTGCCCAATACATGTATGACTTTGCGAGATTAAATAGACGACAGCGTATAATTCAACGTAATCGCACTGAACGGCTTAGTGACATGTTGGACTGGAGAAACCTTGGAATTGTAAGTAATAGAAATAGGTACTTGCCAAATATTTCATTTGAAATTTCTAGCTATAAAAAAAATGTAATTTTATGTATTTATTATTTGTTGTGTAATAGGGGTGTGCAAAGTCCACTTTTTCAATTCGAAGCAAAGCCAAATCGAATTTCAAATATTTTCTTTTAGTTGTTTTATGCTTGAAAAAATATATTGTTGTTATTTATATAACTTAATGCACTAAAATTACTTGGAAAATGTTCTATTGCACCATTGTTTGTAATATTTCATGTTAATCTGACAAATCAAACTATTATCACAACCTACAATTTAATTACTACAGTTTTTTTCCATATGAATTTTAATCTGTATTGTATAAAACAGCTCAGAATGGCTATAATTGAAACTAAATGGAGTATTTTAGCTGTCAATATTTTTATTGGTGAAGTTTCGAAGCCAGAATGTGTTTCAAAGTGAAGTTGAAGCTGATGTTTGTTTTGAAGCCAAGATTAAGTTTCAAAGCTTCACACACACCGCTATTGTGTAAGTTACTAATAAGGGTGTAACATTAAAAAAAAATTAACATTTGTAAAGTTATGCATTACCTAAAGATACATTTTTTTAAATGCTTAAAATATATCCAGCTTGGATAATATGCAATTGACAAAGCCACATACCTGTGCTAGCATGTAAATTTAATGAAATGCTACACATTCATGTGTGAAACATTACAGATAGCCTAAATACACAGGGCTATTCCAAAATCAACCTTTGATTGGATGGTAGAAATAAACCGGTTGCCATAGCGACATGGTGCATTATGTTTAGCAATCAGAATAGTGTTATCTCGCCAAATATTAGCCCACAAAGTTCCATTTGTTCATTTATGCACGAGTAGCAACAGAGTAAACATGGACCCTATCATCGGCACTCCCATCTTTGAGATCCGTGGAGTAACTCATTTTGTGTAAGCAGGACACAGTGCTGACAGTATTCATTGTTGATTGTGTCACGTGTGCATGGTGATAATATTATGAGTAATAGGTCTGTGAGGGATTAGTGCAAGAATTCAACAGGTGCACCAGAATGTTTTTACCAGGATGGAGGGGAGCGAATGACATCATGCCCATGTTAAATTAGTTTAAGTAGTAGACAAAAAGTGTTTTAACATAACTTAGCACAATTACCACTGTGAGACTTTTTAATAGGTTCTGTTTGTATATCTGTGTGTGTGTGTGTGTGTGTGTGTGTCATATTGACCCAAGTTTTTTTCCCTTAAAAATATCAAACCAAAAACTATACTCAAACTATATGTGCAGTCTAACATTTTTCACTGAAAAATAAAATCTGCAGATTCCTACAAAGGCAGGTTATATATATTTCTGTGCTGCGTTACGGATATTTAAAAATAACCCATGTTAGATCCATAGGCAAGTGGTTGTGTTGAAAAGGTGTCCTCCGTGTCTAAAGTAAACTGAGGGAAGGAAAAGAAGCTGGAGTATGAATTTTAAATTAAGAGAAATATGTGATGCACAACAAACAAGTAACGTGCAGGCTTATAAAAGTTTGATGTTTGCAAGGCTAATAGTATACAACTTTGGAGGAAAGAATTAATAGAGGTTTAAAAAGAGTTTATGCACATCAAGAAAAGCATTTAGAGAGCCCAATAAAATTATGTAATGTTTGTAAGTTTATACCTCGAGGTCCAGTTGAGGCCTTTTATTTTTCATGTAGAACACCTTCGAAATGTTAGTTATGTCATAATATCTGCAAGTTCATACTATATTCAACCCAATACAGTATATAGTTTAAATAAAAGTATATATCTATGTATTTAATAAAGTCAAAAAGATTTTAATAAAGTAAAAACAAAGCAAAGAAAATTTATCGTACCCAACCTTTGAAAAGCGATATTTTGCTACCAATAGGATTCACATTTCATGAAAATAATTGTACAGCCATAACTATTTCAGCTTGCTCTTTGCTGCTTTTTAATTCATTGTTTCAACCTAGAGTAATAATTTGATTGATTGAAAACATTGAAACTTGTTTGAATTAAAGTTTTGCTTATAAATAGACTATGCTTGTTTTCCTTTCTCTTACATAACTACAAAACAATATATTATGGACTCATTAATGCATATTAAGAAATATTAAGCCATTCAAATAAAGGATAATATTATTGTATTATTGAAGCTTTTTCAATGTTATTAGTTACTGGTCCTAAAACTTGCCTCCCCAAGCAAGAGATAGGGGATGCAATGTACCTGTGCGTGCCCCCCCTCCCCCCTCCCCAGTTTAACAGTGCCTAAGAAATTCACATATGGTCACACAGTTGCACATGACGAAGGGAGACAATGATCACACTCAATTGAGACTGATGAACTAGTTCAAAAATTCAACCAAGCTGTGCGTGAAAATCGTCGTTTCACAATTTCAGTTCTTTCTGATTAATTTACTCAAATTTCGAGGAATAATCTGTTTTTAACTGCCACACCAAAATTTGGTTACCACAAGTTCTGTGATGGGTGACCTGACAGTCTAGGGATAAGGTGTCAGACTTCTGTGCTGGGGGTCTGGGGCTCAATCCTTGGTTCCGGCACAGATTTATCTGATTTACAAACCCTTCCTTCACCTCTGACAAGACGTGTATTAATCACAACTTGTGAATGTGGGAAATGCCAGACCTCCACCGTGGTTCGGATCCCACTTTAAACTGTAGGTCCTCCATTTCATCTCAAAATAAGCCTACCATTATACATTAGCATAAGTGCATATAACTCGAATGGGTAATAAGACACGGTGCTAATAATAATAATAATAATAATAATAATATAATTAATAATAATAATATAATTATTAATAATATAATTATTAATAATAATAATAATAATAATAATATAATTAATAATAATAATATAATTATTAATAATAATAATATTATAATTATAATTAATAATAATAATAATAATAATAATAATAATAATAATATTATTATTATTATTATTAAAGTTATGTGCAAGGTGGGTACTAAAACAAATGACTGATGTTCACAAAGCTCAAAGAATGGGCTCAGTCTTATGTTCATCCTGCAATACCGGGAAGAGAAGGGCAAATTTCTCGACAGAATCTTGACTGAGGATGTTACATGGGCTCAGTTCGTGAATGTAGAGGTGTAAGAACATTCCAAACAAGTCCAAGACATTTAAACACACATTTTTGAACCGAAAAATGACGGCTACAGTGTTTTGGGAGCGCAAGGGAATTTTTTAGAAAGAATTAATGACACCAAAGATCACAATAACTTAGAGGTTTATTGTGAAATGCTTAAGAAGCTACAAAAGGCGTGGAATGGTCATCAAGGGCGTCGCTTTCCAGCACAACAATGAGCGGCCCCACACTATGGCTTTAACAACAGTTCATCTGGGAGATTTTCGATCACCCCCCTGACAACCAAGAGTTGGCGCCAAGCAATTACCATCCCTTGAGAAAGGTGGTCTGGCTTGCTACTCAGGGCTTCCAAATCAATGAGGATCTCATGGCTGTAGTCAACAACTAAATGAGTACCCTGGCAGCACCGTTCCTTGAAAAGGGATTGTAAAAGCTGGTGCCACAGTAAAAGTGTCCAACGTTGAATAGCAACAATGTGGAAATGTAATGCAGTTAGTTATGTATGGAAGTTTTTGATGTATATATTTTTTACTTTTTTTGCAAGCCTAATCAAAGGTTGATTTTGGAATACTACTTGTATATTTAAATTATGATAGCAAACATTTTGTGTTGCAAGCTTTGCTTATATAGTTCCAATGATTACCAACACATAGGTTGCAAATCATTGTAATTACAGCACTACCCAAATGGCTAGGAGGCACATTTTAACTAGCTCAAATTAGTTAAAAAATGACACCTCAACATTCAAATCAATCCCCAGGACATTTGACTTAGCACACCAATGCTATTTCACTGAGCTATCTAGGATTTATTCTATGCTCACTGTCATTCGCTTGAAAATTACAGACTTTTATTATATACTTGGCAGTAAAACAGCCCTCTGACAGCTCATGATACTCTTGGTCACTCATATCTAACCAATGATTCCTACACGTTCATCACAGACTCTGCCTTAAACTATGAGTAAAGAATGATCTTGAGTAGAAGATGGATCCAGGACAGCTCAGTTGTAGAGCATTGGTGGGCTAAGCCAAAGGTCCCAGGTTCAATTTCCATGTCTTGGTGTCATTTTTCAACTAATTTAAATTAATTATATAATTTCATATTTATGTAAATTTATCTTTGATATTTTTTATAACTATTCCATGCTGGTCTCTATCTCAAGGCCGATACACAAAGAATGCTAAGCTATGCTGTGCTGTGCTGTGCTGTGCTGTGCTGTGCTGTCCTCTTGTTTCTTTCTGATCTGCTCCACTGAAGTTTATTTATGATGACGTTCTCCAAAATGTCTTGTTTGAGTTCAGGTGATAGTAATGAGGAAGAAAAGATGCTGCGGTTTTTGAAAGATAAAGACAATTTAGAAGTTAGAGGTTTGACTTGTTCAATTAATGGTTCCATTTCAATATAAACACATTTATAAAATATAAAACCTAAACATAATATTACTTAAATACACGCAGAACAAACTGAAAACAAAACTTCAACACTTCTTTAGTTATTTTCACCAAACCAGCACTGCATCTATTCAACACGGAGCCCAAGTTGCATTATGCGCAACGTAAGATGGCTCAAGATGGGAGATAGAAAAATCGCCCAGCCAGCAATCAGAAAAAATATAGCACAGTGTAGTAAGGCATAGCTTAGCTTAGCTTAGCTTTGCTTAGCTTTCTGTATGAATCAACACAGTTTAATACATGGTCCGCTATTTTTATAAAGAGTTATCAGAGCAAATCTTAGCTTAGCGTTCTGTGTGAATCGGCCTTCAAGAAGTAAAGATTTGATGGTTTGAATCTGGACCTGAAGGTTTTGTTCCCCACATAAATCACTCATATTATTACTGTTTAAACTAAATCCTTTAGTTTAAGAATCTTAAAATACACCTTGTGTAATGTTTCGTAAGGCGGATAAGATCAATTTTGTGTTTTATTGTAGGGTTATTTTTAAGCCGTAAGAATTTATAGTGGCCTTTAAAATAACTATTGATTTTATTTTCCTAAGAAGATTCAAAACTGAAATTTCAACAAGTTTAATTTGAAGTGTGTTAGAACACTATCACATTTATTCATAATTTTTTAGTTTTCATATAAAGTTTCAGGAAAGTAATTTACTGATATAAACCAATAACTATTAACTTAGCATTTAAGGAGTATAACAATTCCAACGATTTCACTTCCACTTTCTAGACAAACTTAGTAAAAAAAAATGACCTGTTCCAATAGATTTATATAAACTCTTTTATTTTTAAACGTTTTGGCTCTAGGAAGGCATTAGAAATATAAAGCATGTGTGTAATTTCAATACACTGCTAACTAAAATTGAGCATTATCCCAGCCAAAGAGCTGGCCTTCATGTTCCTATCTGAACAGATGTTTCATTTAACCCTATTAAAGTATTTCTAAATTATAAGAAAAATAAATATTTAAACATGTATATTGTTCCTTATTAGTCTCATATTAAAAAATAATTAAACTGAGCTCTTGTTGAGATTAACAAAAATGGCCCATTCATACATGTTACAGTACTATAGACAAGCCCGTATGAAAGCTCTACACACTTTATATCCTGAAATGGCATCTGAAGATGATGACAGTAGTGTAAGAAGGTTTAACTTTCCCAGACCAATTTCTGAACCCCCTTCTCCTTCAACTTCTCGCCCAACAACTCCAGGGGGTTCTCTGCATGGAAGTGATGATGAAGATGAAGTGGATGAAGAGAAGGAGGTAATATAAATATAAACTTGAGCAATGAAACCTACTTGTTATATATTTTGTTATTTGAACCTAAGAGGGATGAACACACAGTAGAATTTAGAAAGTTAAACAATAATGAAGTTTTTCATTTCTTGTATGCATCCCCAAATTTATTAAGGAGGATCAAGGTGCACAATCTGAGGTAGAGTGGTCTTGTATGTATGGGCAATGACAGGAGTGTAGACAACATTTTGTTTTGGAAACCTGAAGATTAAGGATCCCTTGGTAGATCAAGATATTGCTGGTAAGATAATGTTGAACTAGATTTAAACAAGGTTATGTGTCCAGTTAGAGATTAGGGAAGTGTTATAGAATTTGATTTAATGACGAGTTTAATTTCTGTTTCCCATGAACTAATAAGTTCCTTGAGGCCAGAGAGTTAGTTAATTAGTTATATATTGTTGAACATTTTTATAATGAGATAATAAATTCCATATTTTTATGTGTACCAAAGCTATAAATTTTATTTGATTTATTATAAAATTATTCAACTTCATGCCACTTACTTAAGTAATATAATGTAATATTTAGTGTTTGAGTTGTATGTGTCACCAGGGGTGGATCCAGATCATTTTCATAG
>CABFVZ010000710.1:107690-140369 GCA_902151445.1 Timema monikensis | reverse complement strand
ATAAAAATGTTAAAAAAAAGATTGTGGGGGGGGGGGGGGGGGAGGATTTATTCCAGGGAGGAGCAAATTATTTCCAGGGGGAAGGGTCCCCACAGTTCCACTGCTACGGCTGTCCACACACATACTCTATATTTGGTATTCGTGGGTGAACTGCTCTCAGGCGATTATTAGTCGTCTTTGATGTGCTGTAGTCTACCATCTTTTTGCGGAACAATGTTCGTTACTTGCTATACATGAAAAATATTCTTACATGAAAACATATGTTTTTTTCACAATTGCATGAGTCATATCGAACATTGAATAAATGTGTACAAATAATGCACATGGGGACCCAGTTTAAGAGGTGTCAATGCTTAAAAAAGATTAAAAATTGTATAAAATTTATCTCTGTTGTATTTTCTTTCTAAAATTTGAACTTTCCTTTATTTATTTTTTATCAATTTTCTAACTTTCACAGAGGGTCAACTGACCCTTTGCCCCGCCACCCCACCCCCCCTGAATCCACGCCTGTGTGTCACCACCCTTTTTCTACACCTAAAAGGTGGGCCTATTCTCTGTCAGGATAAATTATGGTTGAAGATAGGGGGAAGTGATTGTGTATACCTGTGTGGGTTCATGATTGTCAAAGACTTGATTTTTAAGTTTTTTATTAGTGATTCTATCTTTAGTACAAAGGTGATGTTGATAGTGATATAAGGATGAAAGAACCTGAAGAATATTCAAAAGCTTGTGACAAAACGAGGTGGTGCTAGGCATAACCAATGGCCTGTTTAACTCCTAGGTGGTCCCTACACAGTTTCCAAACCCCGGTATCATGGGCTCGAGCGGTAGCCCTCTACCACAAATACTGATGAACCTGCGTCCTAGCCTGTCTAGTCCCGAATCGGGCAGTGACCCCTAGACAGCCATATTGATTAGTCAGCTGTGGTGGTTGGCTACACTACTTATCCTGCCTTCTGGCCTGGTTCTTACCTAAGGAATGCTGACAATGTTTATGTGGTAAACTCCTCTATTCTCTTTGTTTACAGGCTAACCACAAGAACCTGCAACACTCGTTTTGTCATTCATAATCCATAACACACAATATTATATAAACACACCTTCCAATTTAGGCCGTGCAGTTACATATGCATACTAACTTCGCTAATGTATTAGGGATGATTAAGGTTGAATTTTAAGTAAGTGCACCTGCATTTGCTTGGAGGGAGAGAGAAAAGAAACACCATTTGGAAAAAACATCCTCAGTACATCCGACTAGGATTCAAACTCCAATCTCCTTGTCATCAGCAATCCATTCTATGGTATGAATGATGCCATAAACCATGTGACCATTGAAGCAAGTTAGTAATATAATTAATTAATGATAGGTGACCTGGTGGTCTAGGGGTAAGGTGTCAGACTTCTATGCTGACAGCCGGGGTTCAATCCTCGGTCCCGGCAAAGATTTATCTGATTACCAAACCCTTCCTTCACCTCTGACAAGACATCTTGTGAATGTGGGGAATGCCAGGCCTCCACCGTGGTTCGGATTCCACGTTAAACTGTAGGTCCTTCATTTCATCTCACAATCACCCTACCATTACACATTAGCGTAAGTGCGTATAACCCGAATGGGTAGTAAGACGCGGTGCTAATAATAATAATAATAATAATAATAAATGATAATTATGAAGCACACAATGTATCAGGTTAACAGAATTAAACTGTTTATAATGAGGTGTTGAAAATTTCAAGGGTTAAGTATAATAATAATAATAATAATAATAACAATAACAATGATAATAAAATACAATATTTTAAAGACAGAATAAATTTATTTTTACACCATAATTCATAAAACAAGACAAGGTTTCTCTGCATCTCTAAAAGAACACATATCACCCCCAAATTATCCACAATAGAAGCTACTTTTTTTTCTATAAAAATTAACTTAAAGTAAAATACACCTAATGTGAAGTATAAATGTTTACTTGGACTAAAAGCTTGGCAAGCAATGGTGTTTTATGTTCTAAATCTTTTGGCAAAAGCTTATATGCAAACTGTATTTTGGAAATTGCCATTGTATTTTATTTCACGTACTACTAAAATACAATAATTAGTCTTTTGACTCTTGTTCCATGATGTACTAATTTTTCTCCTTGTCATTGACAAACTAGCCTAGTATAAGGGTGACTTCTTCTTAGAACATGTGGCCAACGATGTGGGTATTCTACCGTAACATCTCATTATTTTCCAAAATTTCTGTATACTGTACATTAATTTTTTGTGCACTGAATCTTATTACCCATTCAAACTACCCACATATTTATATTAATAGAAAGATAAAGATGGAAGGTAATCTATCTACAAGGAGGCATGTTTAGGATCCCAACCACCAACTCTTTTTTCCACAACCCTATTGTTTTTCTCTCTTTATAGTAAATATGAGTCATATTATAGATAATTGTTTTTGTTTCAGGCTTCAGAAGCTAGCCCGCCTTTTTTCAAATGCCACTGGGAATAGGTCTAAGAAAATTTGACTTTACCAAAATTTAAACTACATAATCCAAACTGTTTTCTCTTAGCGACTTAGCATTTTCTTTACTGCACAGCGCCTACAGTAGATCAATATCCAAGCATGAATTATTTTGAAAATGGCAATAGTGATTTTCTTAAAAGTATATTAGGGGAGTGTTTGACATTAACAAGACAGTAAATCTTCTTATAACGTGGTGTTATGTTCCTGAGAAATGCAACTTTATAGAAAACAACTTTATAAAAGTTATGTTTTCCCATAAGAATCAATGTTAAGTGTAGGAGTTAGGTTCCAAGGCCCCCCAAAATACTTATAAATACATGTGTCATATCACGGAAACAGCTCAGGACAGAAATACATTTAATTTCGGGACCTGGATGGGACAGGCTCATCACTCATATTCTTATCCTCCTCATGTTTCACCATGGCGGCCACTGGTTGAAAAATGTGCGGATGGTTGGTTACTTAGCGGCATGTTTATTTTCTTTGTAAATTTCCTGGTAACATGTAAGGCCCTCCATTACAGTCCTGTGCACTCTCACGCTGCGATCATCAGGGTCTTTATCGGCCAACATCTGAAGTCCTTCTTGAATGCAGTGAAATGAGGTAGCCATGCTCTTTATAGTAAATGTGCATAAAGGCTTGTCCCTTAGCTGTCAGATTCAGGGCTTGGATTTTGGGCCAGCTCTTGTAGATCCTCGTTACTGAGTTCCTCAATCTTGGCGTCCACCACCTCTTTTATGTCCTCCATTTCCAGATTCTGGAAGCCTGCTTCACGAGCAATGTTGAGGAGGTTTGTGTTTACACTTGGCACAATCTCTTCAAATCCTTTAAAATCTCTGTCACATTCAGGTCATAGATTTCGCCACACCACATTGAGGCATGTATGGGATACCTCTTGCCAAGCCATAGATATGTTGTTGATGGCGTTAAAAAGATTGTAGCTTCGCCAGTACTCCTTGATGCTGGTCTTGTCTTTACCATCTGTAGCTGCGACAAGTTTCTCAAACATATGCTGCATGTAGTACCGCTTGAAAGTGGTAATTACACCTTGGTCCATTGGTTGGATTAGAGCCATTGTATTGGGGTGGAGGAAAACAATCTTCACATGCTCGTCCAAGTCAGGAATATCATGAGGATGTGAGGGAGAATTATCTCTGAGGAGGAGAATTCTGAAATCTAAATTCTCCTTCGCACAGTACCTCTTCCACTCGGATATTGCATAGACTTTCAACCACTCACAGAACATGGCTTTTTATTGACTTTGTAAATAAGGGGAAGGTCCCCTTGGTTTTTCCTTTCAAAGCCTGTGGATTCTATGATCTGGCAATCAGGAGTGGCTTCATCTTGTAGTCACCAGATGCATACCCACCTAGCAACAGCATGACACAATCTTTCGCAGCTTTAAAACCGGGTACTGTCTTTTCTTCCTGTGAAATATAAGTTCTGGCAGTCATATGTTTCCAAAACAGCCCGGTCTCGTCAGCATTAAAACCTTGATTTGGTGAGTATACGCTGTCTTCAATGATGTTTTGAAGTTCAACAACAAAGGCTTCCGCCAAAATGTTGTCAGAACTTGCAGCTTCACCAGTCACTTTAATATTATGAAAATTGTACCGGTGCTTAAAACCATCGAACCACCCTCAGCTGGCACTGAAAGATTCTTCTTTAGAGCCTTCTCCGTCCTTAGGCTTTAACACGTCATGATATAAAGATTTAGCTATACTTTGAACAATGGCTAAAGTAACTGGGGCACTACGTTGGTTTTGAGATTCAATCCACAACAAAAGCATTTTCTACTACCTTCAATGTGTTTGTTTCTTGTACAACTGACCTATGTCACACCGAGCCCTGAAAAGTTTCCAACACTGTGCTTAATTTTTATGTAATTTTTCCCTATAGTGCAAATAGTAGTTGCAGGTAGTCCCAAAGCTGCAGCAATGTCTACACTGCGCTGATTGGATTTGAGTCACTGTATTACGTCCATTTTAACAGCCAGACTAACTGATTGTTTTTCTTTGCAATTAAAGTGTTAGATAAATTGCATGAATGTTTAGACACCATTGCAAACAGATAAAAACCACCCATAACTAAATTAAGAAATAAAACAAACACAAGCTGCACACAAACTAAAATTATATTAGATATAAAAACAAAGAATGGTAAACACAAGTCACACATGAACTTAAAATGAATTAAATATATAAAACGCAAAAGAAAATAATGATAATCAAAAGACCCACACAAACTAAAATTATAAAAACTACAAAGAAAACTAAACACAAGTTTGTATTCTTGAAAAAACTGCTTAGCCTGCACCATTTTAAGTGCTGCTAACTAACTCAGTAATGCTGAAAGTCTCTAAATCCTGTGCAAAAAGTCTCAATTTTCAAGTAAAATATTCCAAATTTAAAATACTGTAAACAAACAAAATATATTTTTTCATGTAAAAATACCAATTTATATTTATGTTGTTGTGTTTGTTATTATTATTATTATTATTATTATTATTATTATTATTATTATTATTATTAATGGGTGGCTTGTTGTTTGGGGGGAGGGGGAGAGAAATCTCTGACGTGACCTGCATGACTCATAGGCCTATTAGGCCCACACAAACGGGAACCAGGCGGTTGACACTTGGCACCTGTTCAGCTGAAAAACGTTGTACCCAATAGCGGACGTTATGTAAAAAAAGGGCCACAGATTATTAATAACACTAACCAAACAACGTTCTAATAGGCAACGTCATAGCAGGACTTACTATATAAATAAATCTACATACTTGTTTTTGGGGGAGATTTTTGGTTATGGCTAGTTTACTGATGACTGTTTATATATATATATATATTGTAAAAAATGGCTCTAGTGATTTAGTTCAAAATGGGTATCTGTTAAGAGGCTTGTCTTATAAATAGTTATGGTATATAGAGTTGTTTTTATAAGAGTTTAATAAGAGTTAACCAATACTGATTTTTGTAAAAAAAAAATTTTAAAAACTACATCTTAACTATTTGGTTCAAAATTGATAGTGGAGAAATATTCTACATTATCAATAATTTTTCTTTTTTTTATCTAACATAAAACAAATTTAAGGGTAGTTTCCATATGATAAATTATAGAAAATTTGAATTTTTTTGAAATTGACCTTTAAGATTAAATTCAAAATGGGAATCTAGGAATAGTTTTTCATGATAAATAAAAATACTTTTATATCTAAGGGTAGTTTGCCCAAAACTGTTTTATTTTTTTAATTATCTTCGATGCTATAATACACAATATGAGAAAGTTTGTGTGATTGTGTTGTACCATTTATCTTTATTATTTATTGCGTGTTTTCTTACACCTGATATTATCTTATCTTAACTGTAGCTACAGCTGAAATGTTCACCAAAATGACATTAGATTTGTATGAAAAGTGCCTGCTGAAACACTATTATGAAACCTAATCTATATGAAAACTAATTTATTACAACTCAATACTTGACAAACCAGTTTCACAATGTTTTATGGGGATGGGGGATTTGTACATAGCATTAATAAAAAAATTTAATAAAACTATTATTATAAAACTAATGGTAGCAATAGAAAATTAAAATAACAAACTATGCTATGGAACATCAGTGTGGGTATAGTAGCGTTGTTATTTATGGTGGACCAGTCTAATTTGAATCGCCTACATATCTTACAGATCAGTGCTCACTACAGTTCTTATCTATTTAAGTTCTTAGAAAAGTATACTGCGGCTTGATCAGTCTGCGAGTCAATCAGCCTTCCAATTGATTAAACAACCAAGTAGTTCTGCCAACATGATTGCAGTATCCTTCTATTTTGTATAAGATTAGTAACGCCATCTATTTTGAGGGTTGAAAGCTTAACACACCATCAGGGAGGATAGGTACAGCCTAAATAGTTCTAGCGGCCATAACTTCACTGTTGTTAATGCTGAAATGTTTCTTTAACTCCATGTATGACCTTTTGATGTAAAATGTATTATAAAACTATTCATAAATTAGTAATTTAAGTAATCAAACTGTATACTTATCGCAAGTTGATAGAAAATATGTTGCTATAATCTAATATAAATATAAAGAAATACATGTATACTCGCACACACATGAGAGTTATCCGGAAAGTAAGTTCCATTATATTTTAAAAAGAAAAATTATATTTTAAAATTTAAATATATATCAAACTCTACAAACTCTATTGGGTTTTTTTTTATCATAGTCTCTACCATTATTGAGGCGACTTTCAAAATGTGTCACAAGCTTTTGTGTATCATTGTCATCAAAACACTGAACACACAGGAACTTCTTAAGGTGTAGGAAGAAATGGAAGTTGTGAGACTATGGTGGGTGATCCAATTTTTCCCATCCAAATGATGTGATGAGATTTTGCGTCACAGCTGCACAGTGTGACCAAGCATTATTGTAAAGCAAAAGTTTGCCAGAAATCAATATCCTGTGCCTTTGGTCCTGGATGTCACATCATAGTTTTTTTTTCAATGTTTCCCAATAAATATCAGAATTTATTATTGTGCCTCAGGGCATAAATTCTGCCAAAAGAAAACCACGTCTATCCCAGAATAGAGTACACATAATCAAACTTGTTAAGATAATCTTCTTAAACGTTTCTGCTGTCGTTAATGTGTTGTACTTCCACCGTAACAACAGTTGTTTCATTTCAAGTGTGATATGTGACACCCAAGTCTCATCTCCTGTCACACTATGGCTCAACATTTTATCTGCTTCTTACTGGTAATGTGTCAGAAATGTCAAAGCATTTGCAAGACGTTTGTTCTTGTGCTCCTTTTTGAGCATCTTGGCCACCTAACGTACACACACTTTATGATAATACAAATGATCAGTGACAATTTCATGCAGCACATATTGTGAAATTTCGATATACTCAAGGAGAGCGCAGAAATGGTTAATTGCCAGTTCATACAAACTCTTTTGTTAATTATACACATAAAGTCATCATTCACCAAATATGGTTGTCCACTTTGAGCTTCATCGTGCACGTTATATCGTCCTTCATTAAATGCTTGGACCCATATTCTAACCACTTAACACATTTTAATTGTTTACTCCACAAATCATTCAAAGAGTCTCGCTACACCACATATTCCTAGTGTTCAAAAAACGAATCACAGACCTGATTTCACAGTCGGCGGGTCATTTGATTGACTTAAACATATTTAACGCTGAATAACAAATATAAACATAAACAAACTTCAATGTAATGGTGTCTGTGGCTTGCCAATGAATGAATACACTGTGCATGCACAAAATGGCAGTTGTCTACAACAAGATGTATGCTCAAACTTAACTTACTTTCCTGATAACCTTCCTCTATTAATTTTTGTTAATAAAAACTGTCATGACGTGTGTTTCAATTTCTGATTGGAAATCCCTATTTGTTAAAGAAAAAGGTCTTTAATATGACGATTTTTGTATTGATTTTATTCCCCCAAATCGAAAATATTCTTATTATATTGTTTAATAATTTTGGAAGAGTTGAATTACAACGACCATACAAGCCGATAGTAGAAGTTAGCAGAATGTATCTCGTAATTTTAGGGAGAGCACTTACTAAGTGACTGATCTTTGACTATGAGCATTTCCTTAAATTTGCTATATTTGCATTATATATCAATTTGGACCTTGTTAAAAACTTTATAATTCTATTTTTTTCACTTAAGTTAGCATAACATATCGCATCAAGTTGTTTACACATATGCTTTAAGGGTGATCCAAAAATCTGTTTCCAAAATAAATAATTATGTCATTGGGTTGTCTTATTATTAAACATGTTGCCAAAGTAAGCTATACAAACAACAAATTGTACATTTTTATATGAAACTTGTGTTTTACTAAACTCAGAGGATGTATGAGACACTCATTTAATCTAAACCACTTCGTCAACATATTTGTTTTGGGGGTCTTATCGTTAAACTTTCAGCATTTATATTGCATTGCCAACAGACTCTTAGTTTCATAAAACTTACTACATAATTTGCCTCATTTCATCAGTGCCATGTTATTTAAAGCAACTAACCTTTAGAAGAATACATTACATAAGTAAGTGATTATCCTAGCTTACTCATCTTATTTCCAGGAAGATCTTTTTTTATGATTCTGTGAGTTAATTGGTGTTTGAGGCATAATAGAAATATTCCTTTGACAACATTACTAATATTTAGTCTTTGTAATAAATAAAATGATAGAATAGTAGATAAATAATAGAGCACAAATAAAAGTAAAAACACTAACACATATTTACACACACCTCACTATTTCATTTCTATTATAGTATCTTCCTGGTTTTTAATTATGTTTATTTCTTTAACAGTTTTTATTTACATTATTTAAATATGAACTAATGAAAATAACTGTTTGGATGTATCTCTTATGTTTAAGCAGCATCTTTGGTTCGTGTACAAAAATTTTACGACGTGAATTTCTAAAAGATTCTGTTCTCTTCACAAATTAGGATGGTGAACCAGACGAAACGAAGGTCATTGATGACATCAAACACTGTCTTCTCTTATGTCTATTTTGACCTGTTTACAAGTAAAAATATTATATCTTGAAACTAATATTTTGTATGGTTCTTTCTCACCGAGTTATAAAAACGCATTTATTTTGTTGGTCAAATATAACAAGACATAAGTGTAACTATAATACATTTTAATGTATTATTTTGACCTATAACATCTCTTGTTGCCACAACCATCATCTCATCAACTATTTCCAGCCTGTGGTCAGGTCAGTTTAGTAAAATGCCTCCATCTTCTTCTATCCTTCCAACATTCTTCCTCCTCTAATTTATCCCATTCACCTCCTCTCACTTGCACACTTTCTGCTAGATGTTCCTCCCATCTCTTTCTTTGCCTCCCTTGTGGTATTTTCTCCACATACTTCATTGTCAACATTTTCTTTGGCATCTTTTCTTTTTATATCCTCATTGCATACCCATACCATCTCAGTCTTGCTTCCTCTCTTCTCATGTACTCCTTATACCCCAACTCTTTCTCGAATATAGCCAGATCAAACACATTTTTTACATATTCCTTATCAATGGTCTTTGGTGAAGGTAAATATATGGGTTTTTTTTCACTGAAAATATTGATTTGTTATAAAAGTATTAAGACAAAGATGGTGATTGTGCCATTTTTACTAATTATTCTGGCAATTTCATTTCAGGCAAAGAAAATACATGTCTGCTATTAATTAAAAACTAGTATATTTTGGATATCATTAAACTCTCATCAAAATCAACATTTTTTAGCACCTCATCTTTCTACCTGTTTAAGTTATACACCTATGTACTAATTACACTAATGTATTATGGATTAGTAAGGTCTAATTTAGAGGAAATGCACCCGCATTTGTGTGGAGGGAGACTAGAAAACCATTTAGGGAAAACCACCCTCAGTGCACCCAGCCAAGATCGAACCCTAATCTCCCTGTCTTCGGCAGTCTAGTCTAACACGAGATTAGCGCGTTAGAGTACACGGCCACCGAAGTGGGTAAAATCGACATAGTTGACCATTATTCACATTTTAAAGACCAAGTAATTAATTTTATAAAAATATTCTTTTTTTTCCTGAATGTATAATACATTCAAAAATGGTACTACGAACTTAAAAAATATTTTGATATTCATTTTAATGTGCCAAGTAAATATTCTTAAAAACCAAATCATGATATTTCGGTGTCTTTATGTATAAGGTGTTAAACTTACAACCTTACAATTTTAAAGGTTATACCAGTTTAGTTTCCATCTCATACTTGGTCAAGTTAGTTAAGTGACACACTTTAAGTTAACCTAATCCCTTCTTTAATAATTGATGAAAGTCATAGTTAGAGAACAGATTTTTATGTAAATACTAGTGAGCGGATTATTAGGCACCTACCCTGGTGGTGCAGTTAGCTAACGCGCATGTTTTGTGTTGAGCTAGACTGCCGATGACGGCGAGATCGAGGTTCGAATCTCGCTCATGGTAACTGGGAGTGGTTTTTCCTTAATCGTTTTCCACTCTCTCTCCACACAAATGTGGGTTTACTTCATATATATTCAACCTTCCCAATTCTTAACCTATTAGAGTATTTAGTACCTAAGCATATAACCCAAACGGGTATTAAGACTCGGTGCTAAGTATCTTAGGCACCTAAAATGTTTAAAATAGGCATCAAAAATATGATCTCCAGTCACCATAATAGGCACTTAAGGAAAATACAGCATACAATAGGCACAAAATAAAATATGCAATATAAACTTGATTTTACTACATACTGTTTTATTACCTACAGTCAATTCACATTGATGTTTCTGTTTAGAATCCAGTCTTACTACTCGCTCAGGCTACACATATATGTTGTACTAATAATGCTAATATGTTAGAGGTTAGAAAGATGGAATTTAGAGAAAGTGTATATGAACTTACTTGGAGGAAGAGTGAGAAACCATTAAGTAAAGACACCTTAAGTACACCAGTCTGAGTTTCGAATCTCGATCTTCCCTTCATTGCCAGTCCACTGCGAGAGGTACACCTTAGCCCATTCAACTACTAAAGCAGGTCACATGCTGTTAATCACTAGATATTCAGTAGTAAAATGGGTTGTAGTATCAGGTTTTTTTTTTTGTGTGTGATTTGAAAAGCAGAGTTCTATTTCACACAATGTCATGGGACAATATTTCAAATTTGCCTTTTCCAAAGAAGTTGAGCTTTTCACTTGCAACAGCATACCGTTTCCTCCCAAGATGTTTACCGCTGCTCCCATTGTTCTCCACCCAATTCACGCTCATCGAAAGCTATTTAACAGGCATAAATTTTCAAACCTACTTCAAACAAATATACCATAACTTATAATTTCTACGAAAATGTACTCGTTCTTTCAGCAGAAAATGTATAGCCTATGAAAAAGAGAGGGGCCAAAGCCGAAATAGGTGTTTAAGGCACTTATTCATAAAATAGTCCAAAACCATCAGAATAGGCAGTTATAGATACTATAAAATTAACATATTGTACTTGTAATAACATGAAATGCATATATATCTCAACTGCAATGTTTTATGATCAAGGAAATTAAAAGTCAAATAGTTTCCACTGTTCTAAGGGCTTGTCGATACAGACAGCAAAGCACTGCCAATCAAAGCAAAGTAGATATATGCACCAAAGCCATAGCTTTAGGGAAAGGGGGAGGGCATTTCAAACCCCCCGAAAGTTGACCATAAAAACTGCTTATGAGTTTTATCAAAACTAGAGAATACAATTTAGCTTGTGGCCACCATTATAATGTTGAAGACAATTTCAAACTATGTTAAAAAATGTACTTAAACAGTCATACAACAAAGCTGGGTAACTTAAGACAAAATATTAACAAAGAAAGCATTAGTGTGGGGAAAATTGGGGTAGTGGCTTGGTCTTTATAAGATTATAAAACATCAAAACCTTTCAACTGTAAACTATTCGATACCCGCTTCGGTGACCACATGTTCTAATGCGCTACTCTCATGTTAGACTAGACTGCTAATGAGGGGTGTATCACGGTTCGAATCTCAGTTGGATGTATTGGGGTGGTTGGACAAAATAATTTTTCACTCTCCCTCCACGTAAATGTGGGAACACTTCCTCTAAATATGACCTTCTTAATCCTTAAACCCATCAGTGTAATTAGTACATAAGTGTATAACCCAAACGGGTAATAAGAAGCGGTGCTAAAAAACTATTCAACTGGTAGTTCCAAAAACGCATTGAAAAGGGTCTGCAATTAAAGAATAATGAGAAAGTGGAGTGGAATTTGTGAACATATAGACAACAGCAGTTTGAAAACTACACACTAAGACTTTTTTGCTGTCAAAATCATTAGCCTTGTTATCTTATTAGTGCTATTTTATAGGTACTTAAAATATATATCACGTGTGACAGCTGCAGATCACATGACTTGACGTTTGAATACCTGTATGAGAATTGTGTTAAACTGTCAAAAAGGTTTCTTCCTATCTGAATATGACTGTAGACAGGGTCGTCTGAAAAGCGGGTTTTCAAACCCTGATTTTTAATATGAAGCTTCCTTTCAACTACCAATATTGATTGAAAGTCACTAAGATTTGCCATTGTATGGCTATGTTTTATAATATTTATGGTTTATAAAGTTAACAAAAGCATCTCACAATACTTCCTTATGGATTACAGTGTAATTTCTCTTTACAGCATTAATTAAACTGACTAAATATATAAATACTTATTGCTTGTATTTTTGTTTACGCCTTTGTGCCAACATGAGTATCCAGATTTCAAAACACGGACTGCATATGAAAATCGGAATGTATCCAAGGCACAATCAATCCCAACCTTCTCTCAGCGATTGGTCACCATGGTCCATACTACATATTTTTGATCCTCACAGTTTTGTCTTCTTTTGATACTTGCACCAATCTAGCCTTTTTAATTTTAATAGAGGCTTAGGCGTTTTAAAAAAAATTGATCGGTAGCAGCTTTCAGGTCTTTGAAGTCATCAAATCTCATAATACGAAAAGAGAATGGACTGGGATTCTTCCTTGCATTACGGACGGCTTCATCCCACTCATAAGGCAATTCTGCTGCTTTTGTGATCTTTTTCATATGACCAATTAAGGAAAAATCTTGATCGTTTGGCATATAAGTGTAACCTCTTACCTGGAAGATATAAGTTACCCTGTCGAACAGTTTCAAGACATGGACTAGACAGTATATAAAGTGAACCCTTGTCTTATTCTTGTTCTGTCCCGGGCACCCATCACTCATTAATACTAGCTCCTTGCTAAATTTGTCCTCTGCGATATTGTTTATGTAATCTAGAAGCATAGAAGTGACTTCATTTGGTCCCTTCTTCCCCTCGTGTTCACAGTAACATTACATAGTGGCGGAATCATCACCTATGTTGTGTACCCCAAAGATGTTGTACCATAATTGGCGACTATAAAATATTACACTAGTTGCTATATGAGGGAGAGGTAAATTTTGCTTAAAATCAAAAGACAAAAAGAGAATGTCTCCTTGTTTTGCTCTTAAGGTGTATTTTCTCTTTTCAGCACTGAAAGCATCAGCTTTCTTTAAATGTAGGGTTTTTTCTACTTCCGATCAATGGGTTTCTTAATGTGTCTCAGCTGCTTTCAACTTTTGTCCCATGGAATCACAATACGAACAAGTATCAGACCTAGGGAAGTCAAAATGGATGGTAAAGTTATTTAAAATAGACCAATAAGCTTTTTAAGACACATTGATGTGATATTCTTGAAGGAAGATAGCATGCATTTTAGCAACTGTTAAATCTTCTGGGAATTATCTCCGATTGGGGTTATCACGTAGTGAATAATGTGATTTTCTAGCTTGAAATGAGTTAATATGACATTCTACAAGGTGTGTCACTGCATCAGACATCTTACTTGGCCGGTTATCATGTCGGCCACGTTTGTCTTTTGGAGAATGGCCAGTCATAACTAGGCTCTGCTGTAGTCTACCGACTCTATGTCTGCTAATGCCATGAATACTGAGGAAAGCCTTGTGGCAAACTGGAATCTCTTTACCTGCACAACGAACTTTGTATGTATAGGATGCTGCATGGTATTTACTCTCTTCTTCATTTGCAGTCTGTGGTCGTCTCCTGGCAATCATGTGGAGGGCAATCAAACCACTCATATGTGCATCTTGTTCATTCTTGTTATACATTTTGTGAAAGTCCTCTAGAAGCTGCCTCCTTTGAGCCTCAGGTATTTTTTCGAAGCAGTGAAATCTCTAACACCTGCAACATTTAACGAGTTAGGTTATATAATATTCTGAAAATTGAGAAATGACACCTATACACTGGAGTTAGGTTATGTTTACAATAATAACATAGTTCATATTTTTACCTAATTTTAATATTAACTTTCAAATGAAGGTTTTGAATGAATATTTTTATTTTATATTTTATATGAAGAACAAATTTACCTGCAATCATCACCAGTAGTTCGTTGTGGCACAAGTTTCCCAACATGATTTATGTGTTCCTCTCCTCTAACTTTGGCATTTCTAACTGTGTCTTCTTTCTTTTGGTTTTCTTTTTCATGGCCATTGCATATCAGGAGCTTGTTCTTTCATTCAAAACGATAATAAAGTATCAAACATTAACACAGACAAGTACTATTCAACACAAACAGAACACTTTAAAGGAAAAAAACAAGGCAAACTTGACACAACCAAAACACACTAAACAAAAGCCAACAATCACATAGTAAGTTCTACACTAGCGCCACCTTCACATAATTTTGCTAGCAAAAACTGGACCTCTCCAGGACATTACCGGTTTTTGCTATAAAGGCTTTGGACATATCCACATCTTGCAGAAATGCCATATATTCAACCACTGATTTCAATGGTACAAGTACTTTTTTGCAGAAACCATTTTACCATCAGATAGAGCTCTCAAAGAAGAATAAACTACCATGATTATCTCAAAAATGATATTTTTGGACTAATACAGTTTTTGCTATCAACCCCTCAATCATTAAAAAATAATAAAACGATAAAAGCATAGCTGTGGTAAAATAATATTCAATACCAAAATTGGATTAAATTGGTATGTTGCGCAAGTTGATGCACCTTATGATGACTCTTGACACACAAAGTATTAAATTATTTACATTTATTTTGTATTGAAGATTGAATATTTTTCTAAAAAAACACAATTAATTTTATGCTTCAATAGTAATTCACTTTGGGGGTCAGCGTAGCCTTTTGAATTGTTCGGAAATTATATGCTATTTGTCAAGTAGACCAGGGTTGGACTGGGCCTTTAAAAGGGCATGAAACTTGTATTTTTAGAGGACGTAAAATATTTTGAAGAGCCCAACAAAATTTTACTGTAAAATACAAGTGCTGGTAGAATTCAATAATATTCATTGATAATAAAAATATTGGTAGTTCAGGACTTTCAAATTATTGTTTTTTATTTCCCCATGTGTCTCAAAGCATTGCTTAATATTTAGAATTGCATAGGTTATGTTCAATAAATATAGTAAAAATTCATGGACTAGGTAAATTTTATTTCACAAAAGTGAAAAAACATCAAGCATTTAAGGAATAAATTGTACAATATATTATGCTATATCCTTGGCAAGAATCTCCAGACTATTTAGAGATACCGCCTGTCTCGACATTCGTCCTGAGCATACTGGGTTTGTCTCGGATAAAAGGAAGCGTAGATATCACAAACTCAATTACCTCGACTAAACCTGACTTGTATCAGCGCTGACTACAAGTCCCTTCAAAGCAACACATTACAAAATAAATGTTCATTTTCACGCCAAGGTCAAGCTTTTAAAAATTTTAAAATTATTAAATGAATTCAACTTTACATATTCAAATACTGAGATCATAACACAACTCTGTCTCCCTCCCTGGAATAAGTTTTGATAACAGCGTTCTCTCTCTGACCCTTTTCAATTCATAATTTCTCTAATTAGCTTACTGTGATTAGTAATATTAAATGTTATGAATGGGAACTATTTAGCCTCTTATTATTAATATAATTATTATTATCTTAACATCACCCAACGAAATTACTGTTTACTTGTCATATGGACCAAAAAAATAATATAATTATTATTATCTTAACATCACCCAACAAAATTAATGTTTACTTGTCGTATGGACAAAAAAAAAGTATGGTAGTTGAAAGTTTAGAAAAAGATAATGATGTTTGGAAAATTGATATGGAATCACAATAGCTAGATTTTATTAAAATTGCATATTTCCAGAGCCAATAGATCCTAAGCACACTAGAGCAATGAAAATAAGAAATCCAGAATATATTTTGAATGCACAAAAGACTAAAACAAAGTGGCCAAAGATTTTGGAAACAAAGTAATTATATAGATTTTTATTCTTTATTACAGAAACTTTCGCTAAAATACCATCATTGATTAAAAATGTATTATATTGTAATATATTGAGAAAATGTGTTTTATTGTAATGGCTACTAGACATTTATATAAAGTACTATGTTCGTGCAGTAAAAGTCACAACTCAAAATTGTTCATAGTAGAAGTTGACTGTTTTATCCATGTTCCTCAGCTTGTTAGAACTAATTGCAGAGGAAATGGTACATCAAACAAGAGTTAGTAAATTCTGATTCAATGTGGGACTTTCACAAATAGGTCTATTTTTTTGTCACAGAAATTAGTCTATTCATTTGGAAGAACTGGACTCTAATGTATTCCACAACACAATGTAGTTCATGAGCCAAACTTGTAAGATGGATATCAGGATAGAACAACTTCAAAGCACTTGCGAGTTTCATTATATATGCCGTGACATCCAAATATAACACCAGGGCCTTTTCTACGTGAGTTCACCTAGGTCACACAATTTCAATTCATCATTCACGAATCTTACAACATGATACACTTCAATTCTCAGTAAATCATAAATGGTTTGGAAATTACCCTAGGATCCATCTTACCTACCTCAAGGTTCACAACAAAATTACCCTAAACAACCGTGATTTCATCCACAGCGACCCATATGAAGGCATCTCCCATGTAGTTTGTTATCCTTTCCATTGTTTATTCATTATATATATATATATATATATATATAATTTTTTGATGGATTTACTTTTAACTAAATGTTCAGGCCTAATCATTTTTGAACGTAGAATTGGTTTTTACTTTTGCAGCCATTAATTTTAAACATCAATTCACTTATGAAAAATTTAGTTTTATTTCCATTAATATATTTTACAGTTGAGCCCTAAGAGTCTACACTTAGTTGTTTATCTGGTCTTCTTTGGCGCCTAATGATCGCGATTAAAGCACATTTTCATTCGTTTCCTTCGTAGCTGTAAAGGAATCATTTTCTTAGCGCTAGTTTAGTCAGTCAAGTTGGAAAGTTCAGATTAAAGTTTTTTTAATACTCATCTGGGCAAAAATGTTCCGAGCACATTGAACATGAATCTGGATGATCCATCCTCTGACTTTTTACTTTCTCTCTATCTTACAGGTAGAGAAAGTATGGTGATCGTCAAAAAAATCGAACTCGAGATTTTAATGAATCTTGACGTTTCATGACTCCCTGAATCAGAAAAAGTGGTTTTTGAATTTCCGTCTGTCTGTCTGTCTGTATTTACCTACAACTAGAGCCTAAACTATTTTACCTGATATCTAGGGTTTTCATAGGGTTGCCCCGAGGGGTTTTTGGAATTGGTGTATGTATATATATATATATATGCAGATACTTCTTTCAGGGTATTGATTGATCAAGGATGTGACACTTTCATTAGCGTCACATGAAGGATGCAAATTCAGGCCCTTGGAATATAAAACATGGGATGTTCGTAGGGATCGTTGCACTACACAAGTCCTTAAATAATTAGTTTCTCTAACTGGAAGGAAGGCGTCTTCGTTAAAAAAAAAGTATTCTTCAAATAGCTCAGATTATTTTTTTATGTATGAAGTGTGCGCCGCACATGTTGCTCCAATTGTGATTTCAATGAAATGTCCCATATTTTTGTTGCAAGCTTGACACATTGTAACTTTACTGTCGGTTGTGAAGGAGTTATTAATCCCATTCCGTTATTTTAATTTTGTATTCAGCAAGACTCACCTGGTGTCATGGTGAACAAAATAAAATATCTTATGGTAGATTATTGTTAGACTTTCACATTCAACCGCTCATGTGAAACTAAAATCACTTGGAGATATTACAAGATAAGAATGTAAGTCGTTGGAAGGGAAGGAGGTTCCAGACCAAAATTACTTATATGTTTGCTAAATTCTTTAAAAAATGCATCAAAAGGTTCATTGTGAGGAGAGAAGGCCTATACTTAGTGGAAAAACACTCAACTACCCGAGTTGGATTTTACCCTTTCGATAGTTAATTGAAAAATTCCTTTAAGCTGATTTATGCAAGCCAAACCAAATCAAACCATGTTTAAAAACTCAACAAATTTGCAATAATTATTACTAAAAATGTATTAAATAATCACAAAGTAGGTAGCTTTATGTAAAATCACTTGAAATATAAACATGACAAAATATGTAAAAATATATAAAATGAAATTATATATTTTATTTTCATCCTATATATTATATTAACCCTAATATCGTGGGCTTGCTGGAAAAACTCACCAAGTCATTTTTTTCATGTTTTTAGATTTTGGTACCATTATAAAGGTAAATAATCTCTCTTCATTTTGGAAAAACTCACTAAGTCATTTGTTGTCATTTGAACTAACAATGAAATATTCTGTTATTCTGACCAAGTCAACAAAAACATTTTATTATAAAGAATATCTCACTAAGTCATGTCAATTGACTTAGTGAGTTTTCCTTAGCATTGTTTTAGTCAATAATTCAAAAGATGATAAAAAAAATCTTACTAACTACACAGTAGGTTAGTTAAATCTATCCTGTAAATACTTGCTCATTTGACATTATCAATGACAACAATAGCTAGGAAATAATATTTTCTTACTTCTTAGACTATTTTGTTTGTTTTATTTCTCACATGTATAGGTTAACCATCTATGAATCGGCTTCCCCTAATAATGCATACTATTATGCATGGACAGAACTAGACAGAAAAAGAAGCAGCTCAGAAATAGGTTCATGCTTGCTACAAATATATTTGTACCTTTATGCTATACATTGTACAGAACACACATATAGACATAATTGAGCATAAATTTGTGGAGTGTGGCCACTCATACATGGAGGTGGTCAGGTGGACTCAGCTCATAGTGCAATAGAAAACGCCAAAAAGTATTTTCCAGTATATTCACCTCTTTATTGTCTTGACAATTTTTATAACAGCGAGATCAATGAGGAACAGAAACAAAAAGAGTGGACCTTATCAAGTCAAGGAATTGAAATTCACCGATTTTTTTTATCTAAAGAATGTTAGGAATACTACTGTTGATAGTGCTGCTAATAAAATTTGTTGGTTAAAGGTAAAAGGCTTTCGTTTCTCAAAAGACTGCCCAAATATAATAAAATACAGGTATGATTACTTTGGACAGTATCAGGAAATTGATGTAGGGAAACGTTACAGAAATCAACTAGATACTGACTGAATGCACTGTGCAATATCTTTATAAAAAGCAACGTCATATAAGCAAGGAGAAGAGACAAGACCTATTCTCTGTGCTGAAAGAAAGTTATTCCAGAAATATACCATGCTTGGTATAGTTCCATCCCAGATTGCAAAATGACTGAGAGGGTCCCAGAACCAGGGATTCTATATTCTGAAAATGGAGAAGATGCTTAGATAAGTTTAGCCTTTAAACATGCACTTTGTAACCTCATTATTATTATTATTATTATTATTACTATTATTAGCACCGCGTCTTACTACCCATTCGGGCTATACGCACTTACGCTAATGTGTAATGGTAGGGTGATTGTGAGATGAAATGAAGGACCTACAGTTTAACGTGGAATCCGAACCACGGTGGAGGCCTGGCATTCCCCACATTCACAAGATGTATTGTCAGAGGTGAAGGAAGGGTTTGGTAATCAGATAAATCTGTGCCGGGACCGAGGATTGAACCCCGGCCGCCAGCACAAAAGTCTGACACCTTACCCCTAGACCACCAGGTCACCTGTGTAACCTCATTCTATTGTTTATGGTTTTTCAATGTAATATTTTTAATCTATTCAAGTTTTAATTGTAAGTCAAATTAATTTTCTCTCTTATTTTGACATTTAAAATAGTAGGCATTATGTCATGTACCATGACAGAGTGTTTTTAAAAGTGATTAATTAATATAGTATTATTTATTATCTAATTTAATGACTGTCAAAATGCCTTTTTATTTTTGAAATTCAACAAACAGATTTTATGTAATGAACATGAGAACGATTGTGTTCCTTTTGTTGGTTTTCTAATTGTATTCCAATTTTAATGCCGTTTATTTGACTTTTGAATAAGTAAACATTAAAATGTATTTTCAAGTGGATATAATTTATTCAAATCGGTAATAAATCTTGAGTTATAATTCAAGACCTTTATAAACAAATCCATTTGAATGATTATTAAAATAAATTGTTTAACCAATAGTTATCATGATTCTAAAATAATGATGTGTCACTCAATCAACCTTTTATAACACATTTTTAATCAGGAAAATCTCACTAAGTCATAATCAGATCTAAGTCAACCTTTAATAATATATTTTCTTATTAGTGAAAACTCACTAACTCAAGTGAAAGTAATTAATTGATTAAATTTAATCAACACAATAGATTATGAAAAAAAAAATTGTTCAAGTTGGATTTATGATTTTCGAAAGAAAAAAAAGTAAAAGTATTATTCACTCATTAACTAAAAATTGCATTTCTCACAAATTAAGAATTTTGACTTAATGAGTTTCTCCAGCAAGCCCACGATATGGTGATTTGTTGAGATTTCTATTTTCTGAACATCTAAATGGCGAGGAATAGAATATGTATTTACATAGAAACCCCAGCTCTAGTAATGACTTCCAGAATTTTGCAGCTTTACACGTTTCCTATAGTAAAACTATTAAAAATCTATTTTATTACAATGGCTACTAGATATTTCTATATAATTGTGATATGTTCCTGTGATCTAGTGCAATAAGAAACAAACGTGTTATTCAACTGCAACTAGAGCGTGCCTCTCCAAAATGTGTTCAATAGAAACGCTTTCTAACAAAAGCTATGATAAAATGTGTATTTTTTACACAATGGGGGAAGGCATAACCCAAGTCCAATGCTACAATACAAACTTTCAAATCAGTCTTAGAAGTGTATAACATAAAAATAAAACCTCTTCTATTGGTAGTTCAGGAGGTGGAGGGCAGCTACCCCCTAAAAAAAATCTCTTCCCAACCAAATACCCTCCCACATTAAACAATTAAATCATACCTACGTGCTTGGCTCACACCCTAAACTCTAGAATCATTGGTTCCTGAACTTGTTGAATGGCGTACCACCCAAACAATTACTGTATATTGGAGTTCCACCAAGATCGTGCTGAATATTTAATATTTAGGTACATTTTAATGGCGCCTAAGAATATAATGACACAACACTATTTATAGATTAACAGTTTTTATTTATCATTATTTAACATTTTGTAAGGGATTTCTCGTTGGGATAATTCATTACATAAGAAAAATAATTAAGTTAACAATAAGTAGATTTATTATAGAAAAACTTAAATGAAATATAAGATTACAATAGTTATACAAGATTAATGCTGGTTGACAATAGAACGTCTAACATATAAGTTCAGGAAAACAAGTGAACATAGCATAGATCACAGAAAACTTTACGTTAAATAGAAGATGTGTTGACATATAGCAAGTTCAAACTATAGGATTGTCTTGCCGCGGCTCAGTTAAATAAGCGTTCAAGGCAGCATGGTCAAAGGCAGTAGGCAGGAAGAGCCTATTCTCTCTCAAAACAGCTAGGCAAGCGCCAGGCTACTGTCAGTAGGGTCTAAAAGGAAAACGGTGAAATAATTACCAATTACCAATGAAAGTTAACTGTAAATCCTATAGGTCTAGTGTTACTATTATGTATATAACTTGAACTAGCTTGCTTGATTGGGACTTAAGAAAGTCCTGAAGATACATTGTATAATGAATGATAACAGAAAGGTTTGTTAATTACATTAGTAGATGGCTAGCAAACAGGCGTCAACACCAAATAGTACTATGGCCGGTACTTTCCCAATAGGTACTGCCAGAGCACTCAATAGTACATTTATACAATAACCCATTCCCTGGGATACAACTTTACTTTAGTACACATTAACTTCTAATACTTAGTCGATAGGAGTCAACGACGGGCTAAAAGTAAAGGCACTATCTGCGCGGACCCATAATAGAAACTAGCGGAGCTCCGCGCTTAACCCACATCAGCTAATACCATACGCAAAGAGTCCCAACAAGAATGATCCAACACATTGATCTAACTGGGTCCAATAAAAAGGACAGACAACCTGGTTGTAGCCATACAAAAATTAAACAACTGAACACGGCGTCATGAGAAACAGACTAGTCATAAGAACTAAAAAGGAAGTACTGTACTTATGGAAAAGAGCAACCTTGAAGACTAAGTCCTTATTACCTCTGAAGCTCAAGGCTTCTATATTTAAGCTATGTCATATGGACATAGGGAAAAACTGGACTGATATAAGAAGTCTGAAGGACTTGAGAAAACATTAGTCACTTTGACTACACCAACTAAGTCAGAAGGACACAAAACCAAAATTTAGTCACTTTAACTGAAATAAGAAATCTAGATAATTATAGTCGCCTCGACTATATAAACTAAGTCTGAAGTACATGATATCAAATTCTAGTATTTTAGACTAGGCCCATAAGTCTGATGGAACACCTTGATACTTAGAAGATCGAAGAGGATTTCCCTCGACTGCATGGTGAGACCAACGATCCAAACTTCATGGCGAGCTGGTACTTCTTTAGGTGATAGTGTGGCGTTTACTTTTTCTATGATACGATGTGGTGAAGTACAAGTGAATCTGAGCGGCACTCATTATATACGATTTCTTTGACCAAACAGGAATAAAAAGAATAAGGCGTAAAACACAGGCAATGGGAGGGACGGAAAAAAGGGGGGAACGAAAAGACAGAAGTACCAAGGAACACCGCAAGAGCAGCAGCGTTTTAATCTCATGACTTCGATCCCAAGTCGGTCTCATCCATTTCAACTATTGGGTGATGCAGCAAGCGGACGTGTGTGACAGTTGCCATGCTGGTGCCCCTGCCATACTCGTCATAATTTCCTTGAAAGCATTGTATCAAAGCCCATCCTGTTATAGTGAGTAAGTCTTGAAGGATATTATTACTAAATAAATCAGTTTTAATTATCTTTTTTGGGGTGACCTGGTGGTCTAGGGGTAAGGTGTCAGACTTCTGTGCTGGCGGCCGGGGTTCAATCCTCGGTCCCGGCATAGATTTATCTGATTTCCAAACCCTTCCTACACCTCTGACAAGACATCTTGTGAATGTGTGGAATGCCAGGCCGCCACCGTGGTTCGGATTCCACGTTAAACTGTAGGTCCTTCATTTCATCTCACAATCACCCTACCATTACACATTAGCGTAAGTGCGTATAACCCGAACGGGTAGTAAGACGCGGTGCTAATAATAATAATAATTATTATTATCTTTTTTGGATTCAGCTATAGTATTTTATAAGGATTCGTCTCATGAGTGTTATTTTACACTCTTGTAGTATTTTCTTCTCGGAAGCATCATGACTATCCGAGCCCATCCAGTCATGGAAAGTAGGTGTTGAAGCATATTATTCCTAAATATGTCAATTTTAACTCTCTTCTTTGGATTCTGCTATAACAATTATCATAATTTAGTATTTTTATGTAGGCTCGTGGTGTGGATGTCAATTTTACATAATTGGCATGCTACAATTTCTACTCAATCAATACAGATAATAGGGCACAGGTATAAAAGAAATATAAAATAACACTTATATTTACCCCTCCAACAACTGTTTAAATCTATTTTCCTTTTGGTTTGACTTGGTTGTAATATATTTATGGTATTTTATGAGACATTTCATTTTACAACTTGAATTTGCTTGTTTTGTTTGTCTTCTCACGGCGTACTAACTGGAATAAGTGTACGTACTACGGTTTGGGAACTGCTGCTCTGGATAATTGAGCCGAATACTTAGTGCGTCCTTTTACTAAGCTAATTGTTTAATTCTCGTTGGGGGACTAATATTTATCATATTTTGATTAATTTACAGCCTTGAGGTAGAACGTGCATGAATAACTTTCCAATTGATTTTAAAAATCTAGAAAATCATTTTATTGTATAATTAGTCACAATTTTTTCTAAACAACATAGCAATAAGCAATAGGCATAAAATAATTAAGTTTTCTATGTAGTGTATATTAGAAACTAGCAATCCCATGATTCTTCAAAAAAAATTTTAAAAATAGGCTAAGAAGTTAATTATAAATTTAAAAATCCAGCTCCGAGGTCCACCTATGTTAAAAATTTCAGATCTCTGTGTGCCGTAGATTTGGCTGGGCATTGCACACACACAGGCAAACACTTCCTTTTATTATTATATATAGGAACAAAGCTTATTCAATGTAGCCTTTATTCAAACACTTTGTAAATCTAAAACTTCAGGTAGAGGCGCCGACCCGTCTCTGCTTTGTTTGTATTTCAGAATACAGAAAACCAATCGACCAAAAGAGTGACACACGCCAGGGTGGGGAAAGTAATAGAATGGTGGGGGTATTTCCTCTCCTCAAGCAGGTACTCAGTTCAAGAAGGAAGATAAGACCCAAAAAGGAATTTGGTCTTCTATTTTGCCACACCTTAAAAGCTCAATGTAAGTTCCTATTTTAAAAATGTATATAATACTTTTTGAAGGCAGTTAGAGTGGTCAAATTTTTAATGGTAGCAGGTAACTCATTCCTCTCTAGTGATGTCTCTACATTGAATAACTGTGTTAAGATATTAATGGCGCTAATGAAAACGCACGAGGCATTGATGTGGTATAATAAAATAACAATCTAAGTCGTAGGGAAAACCCATACAGTTCTTGGGATGTCTGGCTATTGTTGGAAGGAAACAAATATTTTCCTGAACTGTACTTTGAAATATTGTCAACACTTTTTGACTCACATTGAATGCTGTAGCAGACCTCCAAGATCTGCCTCCAGCTAGCATCGACACAGGTACAAATCAGATCCAGGTTACAACAATATGATGGTACCGACATTAGCAATAATAGTTGGAGAAGGATAGTTAGTAATAAATAATAATAATAATAATAATAATAAACTTTTGCAACAACAGTTGGATTTGAAGAAAATAATAGAGATGTAATTAAATAATATGTTTCAAAACTTTCCTGCCTATAATAATTCTGAATAAATTATAAACCTAATAAAACAAGTGAATATTACAATAATAAAAAATACAATTATTTTTACCTGATCAAAGTAGTTTTAAATTCCCAGATAAAATTAGTTCACTTAAAAAAACATGAACAAAAGATTTAAATATTATCAAGGTTTGTAGAAGACAATATTTTTTGTATTATAAAAATGTATCAAGATATTTTTTTCAGAATCATGGTCCAAAGATTTACTATAAAAAAAGTTGTTTGTTAAAAATATTTCTTGATATAAAAATTTAAAATAAAGTAATAATTAGTTTCTTGAATAATTTTTGGTTCAAAATAGATGAGGGTCATCGTTTTCTAGTTCTCTCAGGGGGTTCGATGTCAGTTGTTTATTGAGGATAGAATGAAAAAGTGAAACACACCGCATGAGTGAAGTCCTTGTAGTATGCAAGTTTTAAATTTTGTGGAAAAATCCAAGTAAAAATAATTATGTCAGCAATCCTTTCCATAACCATGGTCAGTAGCCACATAGTTAATTTAAGTAAGTCTAGCACCGGTATTATGACATTTTTCACTATAAAACTTTGATTAATTTGTGGACCAAAGATTCACACATCCATCTTCAGCTTACACCCTTATTTTTTATTATTATTTAGCACCGCGTCTTACTATCCGTTCGGGTTATATGCTTAAGTACTAATTACGCTAATGGATTAAGAATTGGGAAGGTTGAATTAAAGGAAGTGAACCCACATTTGCGTGGAGAGAGTGGAAAACCATTTAGGAAAAACCACCCCCAGTTCACCCGACCGAGATACGAACCTCGATCTCCCCGTCCTAAGCAGTTGGGTTCAACACGACTAGCGCATTAGCCAACTACGCCCTTATTCCTCAACTCTCTGCGCCACCCAGCATTCTTTATGGCTTTCAAAAATCAACGCTGTAGCTTGCATAGTGTCAATTTAATCAAAGTGCATCAATTTAAAAACAGGTGGAATAAAATAAATATTGTATAGACTCATAATGAAAGATAGTCTGATGATTAAATGAAAATGTAGCTGTGTTCTTGTACAAGTCTTACAATGGTACAGCATCCCTTAAACATCATTGTGACATACATATCAGATGTTTGATGGCTTGTACTCGTATTTGTCAATAAATAACATTTTAAATTACATCATCGCATGATGTAGACTTATTATTACCCTTTGCTCCTCATCATTAATCAAATGTGTGCGCTACCTAACAGAACCTTATATTAGTCCCTACCACATCCTTCCTTACTGGTCAAGGCTTAAAGCCTAGCCTCCATACCTGAAAACATGTGTAGTATCTTCTACACAGAATTACAAGAAATCTCAACAAATTAACATCTTACAGCATTGTTTCGACATCTGATCGCTTAACCCTAGAACGCTAACATGTATTTTGGTATGTTACTGCTAACTGTATGTCTGAGAGATGTAGACATTCTAAAAATATTAGTTAGGGTGGTCTTTGCTAAAGTATTTTTTTAAGTGGTAGAATATTGAATATTTATTCACAATCAAATAGCAAACATAGTAGGTAAAAGAAAGAACAAAACCATTTTACAAACACACAGTATTAATTTATGACAAATGTAGATTTACAAATATTCTCTTCGTGAAACACAAATTTGTTCATAGTGCTCCCCAAATATGGGCTTTTTACATGCTGCACTGCTCATTTTACTCATTCTTTGTTTTAAATAATGGTAGAAACTACAATATTTCCTTAGTGACAGTCCACTAGCAATGTTCCTGAGACGTTCCGGGTGCAGAGTCCATTTTTAGGCATTTCTCAATGCAACAGCGAATAGGTCGTAAGTTTTAGTCAAGACATTTATGCATCCATTGTAACAGATAGTTGGTCAGTTAATCTCGTCATCCAGTCAAATCTTGACAAAGATTTTTTTTTTAATGTTTTGAAAATAAATTACATAAGTATAATATGCTGCATTATCCAACATATTAAACAAGAAACACATTGGCCAACATTTTGTTTTTATTCCACAATTCATACTTTGGCACAGTTTGTCAAAAGTATAAACTGTGGCTTTAGTTGAATTGTAATGGTGAATTATTTCAGGTTTTACAGAATTTTCTTTTACTGCTTTTCTGTTACTCTTCATGAACAGTTGAAATTAAATTGAAAATTTGGTTCAACTTCAGTTTGTATGATACTGCTGTCAAATTCCTGCTGAAAAGAAATATTAATGATCCTGGCTTACGATTTTTATAATTTAAATCAACAAATTCACCAGCCAATTATTATTATTTTTAAACACCATCCCAATCAAAGTTAATTTCTTTTCAATCAGAAGTTTCATTTCAAGAGGTATAGTTGTAAACCAGTTGTCTACGGTGATATTCCCGTTGGTTCCTTTTATATCTTTGACCAGATTTTCGACAAAAATCTACGGCAGGAGTGTTTTTAGGTGTTGTTCCTTTTCCCAAATACTGCATTGCACTTGACATATATTTAGTTGAATCATCAACAGCACATCATTATGAGCTTTATGCCATATTAGTTGGGTTCACTAGATATCTAAATGGACATACATCCCTGAATCTGATCATGTGTTCGTTTATCGTCAAATAGGCACTAGACTAATAGTTTTTCCTGCAATATTCAATGAATTTATCCCGAATTAATGAAATCTGTTGAAGTTCAATTATTACCGTAAAAACGTTGATGTTTGTTTACATTTGTAGTTCACGATAACGCCGGCAGATGTCTCATGAATTTAATCTTAAAAGGCTTTTTCAAATAATAAACAGTCATGTTCCAGCCAAGCGCTGTACCGGTCGTGCTATAAATTGTGTTAGCAATACTTTATACATATTGTGTAATTCGATCACTACTCTGCCCAAAAGGTTATGGCCCAGGTTACGCGAGTTACACGATCGGAAACGAAACAATATTTTGATTAAACGAAAAGTTATAAATCAAAAAAGTCCAGAAGTCGAACGATTCGTTAGCCTAAGAAAATGGCGAACGCGACGCATTCAACACGACTCGAGATGTTGTCACGCGACAACTACGATACATGGAAAATACAAGCCGAAGCCTTGATGATAAAAAATGATACATGGGGATATGGATATGTGTCAGGAGAAATACCACAACCCGAAGTGGTTGGCGAAAACGCGGTGCTTGTTGCTGCGCAAGCTGCACACAAAGCATGGCTAGCGGCCGATCGAAAGTCAAAAGCTGATTTAGTCCTGTGTATCAATCAATCTGAATTAAAACAGATTCGAGAATGCGTTACTTCACGCGACGTATGGATCAAACTAGAATCAATCTACGCATCAAAGGGGCCTGATCGCAAGGCAACATTGCTCAAACGTCTCACACAACACAAGATGCAAGATGGCTACGATGTGACTGAATGTCTCGCCGGATTTTTTGACGCTGTGGATAAGTTGCAAGCAATGGAAGTTGACATAAACGGCGACCTGTTGACGATTATGCTGCTATATAGTCTCCCCAGCAGTTTTGGCAACTTTCGATGTGCAATCGAATCCCGTGACAATTTACCTGATGGTGAAACGTTGAAAGTGAAAGTATTGGAAGAACATAATGCATGTGCTCCGGAAAATGGAAGTTCCACCATGTTTGTCAAGTAAAGAAAACAGTTCGTAAACCGACCGAAAGGTGGTATGAGCAGTAGTGCTGGATCCGAACAGAAACGTAAATAAAAACCACAACTAAACTGTAAATGCTGTTTTTGCAAAAAGAAAGGACACGAGGAGGCCGATTGTTTCTTTAAAAAGAAGTTGAGCGAACAAACGGCAAATAAAGCCGACGAGGCCCATTGTTGTTTTTTCGTCGACAAAGAAATTACAAGATCAAGCAACACAAACAACCTTTGGTGCATTGATAGTGGTTGCACACCTCACTTATGCAACAATGAACATGCATTCACAAGCGCGAAGAAAATGTACGGGAATCTTAAACTTGCCGATGACAGTGCCACCCACGCAAGTAAAAGCGAAAGTTGACGTGCAAATCACCACCGCGAACAGTGTGACAGACTCTATCTATCACATTGAAAGACACCTTATATGTACCCGACCTCCGAACGAACCTCATATTTGTGGCAAAAATTGTAGACAAGAACAACAAGGTGACATTTGAGAAAGATCGCGTGACCATAAAAGACATAAACGGTGACGTTAAAGTTGTTGCGAATGGAATTGGTGATTTATTCTACTTATGTGAAAGCGATCAGCAAGCGTGCATGGTCACAGGATCAAAAGTTCCAAAAAGTGAATTAGAAATTTGGCACGCTCGACTTGGTCATTTGAATTTGAGGGACATGGTCAATATGCTCAAGAACCAATGTGTGATCGGTTTAAAATTCAATGACTCGATTGACTTTAAAAAACTGTCACACCTGTCTAGAAGGAAAGATAACATCAACTTCCTTCACCAAACGAGAGGTAACCTCAAAAGAGCTTCTGGAGTTAATCCATTCTGATGTCTGCGGGCCGATGAGGGAAGCATCTCATGGTGGTGCACGTTATTTCATAACCTTCATAGACGACTACAGTCGATGGTGTCGTCTACTTGCTTCTTCACAAGGGAGAGGTCACTGAGAAGTTCATTGAGTTCAAGAATCTAGCCGAAAATCAAACAGGGCATAAGATAAAAGCTCTTCAATCGGATAATGGCAAAGAATATTGCAACGATAAAATGGATTCCATCCTCAAACGTGCAGGCATCCAACGACGTCTAACAACTCTGCACACTCCACAACAGAATGGTTTCGCGGAAAGGAAGAACCGCACTCTGGTTGAGGCTGCTAGGTGCATGCTATTGGAGTCCGGAATGCCACTGTCCTTTTGGGCCAAAGCCATAGCGACAGCCAACCACATCCGAAATCAATGCACAACAAAAGGGTTGTCTGAAGGAGCTCCATACGAAAGAGGGTTGGGAAGACGGCCGAATATCTCGCATCTTCGTATATTCGGGGAGAAAGCCATCATCCTCAACAAGTCTCCCAATAAAGGAAAGTTCGAGCCCAAAGGGAAGAAAGGGGGCTTTGTTGGCTATTCTGACTGTCCCAAGGCCTACCGTGTATGGCTACCAAGTGAAAGAAAAATCCGTGTCTCCAGGGACATAAGATTATGTACCAAGCCTCGGTCTGGACGCACATTTGCAGACTTTCTTCAGGAAGAAGAAATATCCTGTCAATATGAAGGAGGAGGGTTCAATGAAGAAGAGTCCTCGCAAAAGGACGTAGAGATCAGTCCGAACGCTCTGGAAGAAAATGAACCATTTCATGGATTTGAGGTGAACGATGACCCCATGCTCGACATTGGAGAACGACAAGCTCATCAAGGTACCACAGGCACCGAATCCGACACGCTGGTCGAGTCGAGGACCCGGCAGACCAAAGTTAATGCGTACCTGAAGAAGGGGTCGCCCCACAAAAATATACCAGCCTGCAGCCAACCGGGCCGACCAGAAACTTGTCTCTCATCAATATTCCGCCATACGACAAAGATACTGGGCATTCAAGCACTGTATCATCTCAAACTATGGAGCACAACAACGTTCAAAGTAACAGGGAATATGGATCGTTTCATAATGCCTCAGTTGCGATGAACGTCTCAGAGATTCACATTGACAGTGACATGAAGGAGCCAGATCGCGAGGAATGGTTCGAAGCAATCTATTCCGAGATCAGATGCTTGGTCGCCAACGACACTTGAGAAATCGTTGATATACCGACCAACGATAGAGTGATCGACTGTAGGGCGGTTCTCCGAAACAAGTATAATCCTGATGGAACGTTACTTCGAAGGAAAGCAAGGATGGTCGCAAGACGCTTTGCCCAAAGACCAGGAATCGACTTTGTGGACACTTTTGCTCCAGTTGCCAGGATTGAATCATTTTGATTACTCATGGCATTGACAGCTAAGCTCCACTTAAAAGTCTCACAGCTCGACATTACAACGGCCTACCTGAATGGTGACATCGACACACTAACATTCATGGAATAGCCGGACTTGCTTGTTGAGGCACTACAAAAGATGATTAGGACTAAAAATGACGACAGCATTGTTGGGAAAGCAAAAGACATGCTTCGTAAACTGAAATCCGGTAACAAAGTCTGCAAACTTTGGAAGACCATTTACTGGCTCCATCAAGCTGGTCGACAGTGGCACGCTAAATTAAATGCAACCTTAGAATCCATCGGGTTGCAGCCCATAAACTCTGACCCATGCGTGTATGTTGATAGTCGAAGTAAACACCCAGTCTACGTGCTCATCTATGTTGATGACATCGTGATCGCTTCTTGAAACCCGTAACGAACCAGAGATATTAAAGGCGAACTGTCAAACAGATTTGATGTAAAGGACCTTGGAGCTATAAATCATTGTTTAGGAATCGAAGTGAACCAATCCAAGGACAAAGTCACGTTACGTCAGAGGGGCTACATCAGGGATGTCTTACGTAAGTTCGGGATGGAAGACTACAAACCAGCGAAGACACCGATATCAACCGGGCTCAAGATTGATTCTTCCTCCACTAACACAGAAGAAATAAAGCAATATCCATTCAGAGAGTTGATTGGACCCCTCATGTACATCGCCATCGTTACCCGTCCCGACATCGCTTACGCAGTCAACATGCTGAGTCAATATAACAATTGTCACACCTCAACTCACTGGCAAGCTGCCAAACGTGTGCTAAGATATATGCAAGGAACAGTTGACAAGAGGTTTGTCTACTCCAGGGATGATGAAGGCATTTCCGGTTTCGCTGACTCCGACTGGGGAAACTGTGAGACTGACAGAAGGTCCTATACAGGTTATACTTTCACCTTGTCCGGAGCGGCGGTATCATGATTCTCAAGAAAGCAGAGAACCGTTGCTTCATCTTCAACCGAGGTAAAATATATGAGTCTTACCGAAGCTGCGAAGGAAGCACTCTTCCTGATGACCTTCGTACGAGAACTTAGTTTAAAGGAATTGTCGAACATCATTATTTTCAATGATAATCAATCAGCTGGAAAATTGGCACATAACCCTGTCTTCCACTCAAGATCGAAACATTTAGACATAAAGTTTCACTTTATTCGTCAAGCTCTCCAAGATCACCCACTAAGGCTTGAATATCTATCCACTGAGGATATGGTAGCTGACATCTTGACAAAACCTCTTCCTGGATCCAAACACGAGAAGTGTGTCAACGAATTGGGTTTACGTGCTTGATTGTTA
>CABFVZ010000710.1:63033-107532 GCA_902151445.1 Timema monikensis | reverse complement strand
GGAGTTCAATTATTACCGTCAAAACGTTCATGTTTGTTTACATTTGTAGTTTACTATAACACCGACAGATGTCTCATGAACTTAATCTTAAAAGGCTTTTTCAAATAATAAACCGTTAGTCGTGTTCCAGCCAAGCGCTGTACCGGTCGTGCTTTAAATTGTGTTAGCAATAGTTTATACATATTGTGTATTTCGATCACTACTCTGCCCAACAAAATCAATGCCAACTTGGTAATTGCTCTCCTCTCTTACCTACTGTCTTTATTGTCAAATCTGAGATTGTCTAGTATACTCTTACATCTCACCCAGGAGTATTTGCGCAATGTATTTCTCCACATAAAGTAGTGTCAAAAAGTGTCACTAAGGAAATTGCTCCAACTGTTTGAGAAAACATAAAAGTATCTCTAGTTCCTCCATAAAGAGGTATTTCAATGTTGAGCTTTGAGGTGCTGAGTAATTTACACTCTGCCTTTTAATCTCTTCATTTGTGTGGTTTAAAATTTCCGTGAAAATGTCATGCTTAAAAAAACCGCTTTAAAGCATTCAGATAGTTAAAATGCCTGGACAGCACTATTTTTTGTATGGGGTTTTATGTGTATGTTTTTGGCTGGTGTCTGGGCTTAATGGGCAATTGGCTCTGATAACCCCTTCCATACCTTCCTTTCAGATGTTCTGCATTAATTTGTATTGTTCCCACTACTCTATCATGTTTTCTTGCCCTTTTTGTCGGTAGCAAATTTGGCCTAGTTATTTTGTGCTTCTTCGGTTCCTTCTCTGGTTTGTTTATAATATATTTGACATCATCACAAAAAGCGGACTTCGAGTTGAATTCAGGATCCAGATCAGTATCATCTCATCAGTATTTTCATTTTATTCTTCTTTATGTTGTCTTCTTCCCCTTTGTCTGATGAATCAAATTTTTGATGTAGCTCATCTAATTCTGCCAGAATTTTTCATCTGTACAAACATTTTTGTATTATATTTGGATCCATGTTTGAGGTCTCTCTGTAATAAGTATTAATCAAATTCAATCATATAATATATCAAATAAATACAATTATATAATAATTACACATCACCAAGGAGTCATAGTAATAAAAAAGTATAAAAATAAATATCATAATTTGGTAAATATATGCTCAAGAGAGACAGAAAAACTGTAACTCTAATGCTAATGATATGTCTAAGAGAAGTTAAGCATATAAATTAAATGTAACGTTAATACTATGTCTCTGAGACTTGTTGACTTTGAAAAAAAGAATCTATACTTATACTCCATTCACGGTAGGAATTACTCTCCAAAAGGTCTTTTTTCCTACCAATATCCTACTATATAATAGATTTATGGTAGGGAAAAAGGCCTTTCAGAAGTCAATTCCTACCGTGAACAGACTATACGTGACCTTGTCTCAGCACTCCAACCTGCACAACGACCAAATGTCGACTGACTGCTGGAAGATGTCACGAGGCGTGAAAGGCAACAGACCGATAGCATGGGAATGGAGGACTTTGGAATTGGGAACTACGTCTTAAAATAAATAGAGTAGCTGTTCTATGGTTAGTTGAGGAAATGTGTAGTAAATAAGATGGAAAAAACTAAGTTTCAAAGAGTCTTGAAGGATGAAAGTAGTAATAAAATGTAATAATGTTTAAAATTTGATTTAACTGAGTGCTATGTTTACAGAATAAAAATATAATTTACATTGAAATCAAAGTTATTATTAAATTTGGTTAGTAGATTTTCAAACTAGGAGTAGTAAATGTTAACAAACAGTCTAAGCAACTGCTATTAATAATCACACATAACATAATTATATCTGTATTTAAACTTCTTACAGTGGTAAAATTTTGAAACTCTTAGATGATACAATTGATATTAAATGTACAGTGTTGCAAAAGATTTGTCGAAAATATTTTTTTTCAAAAAGTAAATAATTGGTATTATTAACTCGATCTCTTAATAAGGAATTAGGCTTATGTAGAGCAAGTCATGTATCCAAATTAACTGAAATTCAAAAGGAAATTAAACTTAAAAAAAATCAAAAGTTGTAAACTAGGGCCGGCTCATGGTGGTTTAACACCCTATAGTATTAAAAGTGTATAATCTTTGTCCAACAGAAAATAAACACTAGAAAATGTGTTAGCTTGTACTAAATTGTTATATTTAATTTATAATGTTGTAATTAGAGGTTAATCCATCCAAATTTGCCTATAACTTCAATCTTCAAAATGACAACAAAATATTCTAGGTTATGCTAGGAATATTACCATTTTAGTCTTGTGTATTTTATATTACTTTGCCACCATGGAATAATATACCTATAATTATTATATTTGGTATAAAAAACAGTGATAAAATCTTATTGCACAAAGTAGGGATATGTTAAGTACTACAAAGTAGCAAGGCCCTACTGATATTTACTTATCCACTTAACCATGTAATATGTTATTTTGACATGATCAACCCAATTTGAAATCTCGTGCTACCCCTACCAAGTACATTCTTCCTGAGAAATAGAGTTCTTTGTGCTCAACCAACACAAGTACTGACTGCCGTGGACCCAAAAATTTATAAAATGGTGTGAGTGACCAATCAAGTACACAAACAATGTCTTCACTATGTGTAGGCTTATGGTCAGCTGACTAGTCTTATTGTGAATCCAACGATTGACCAAGAACTCCACTTCTTTTAACAAGGAGGGAAGAATACTTATAGGTCGAAAGTCATCAACACTATTAGGCCAAACATTTGGACAAGGGTGTTACATCATCCTCCTTCTATAATTGGAAAGTTTTCATTGAAGAACAGTTGAAAATTTTATCTGTTATAAGAAATTAAAATAGAAAGGACACAACATATATTTGTTTGTATTAATATAATAGTGATCTTATAACGCTGTAATTTGGATTTTATCTGATTGATAAGCTTATTTTCGTAACTTGGATAAAGATAAGATATTTTGGGCTGGCTAAGGGGGAGGGCGGATATTGTGGGTTGTTTTAATAGTAGCGGTGACCTGGTGGTCTAGGGGTAAGGTGTCAGACTTCTATGCTGGCGGCCGGGGTTCAATCCTCGGTCCCGGCACAGATTTATCTGATTACCAAACCCTTCCTTCACCTCTGACAAGACATCTTGTGAATGTGGGGAATGCCAGGCCTCCACCGTGGTTCGGATTCCACGTTAAACTGTAGGTCCTTCATTTCATCTCACAATCACCCTACCATTACACATTAGCGTAAGTGCGTATAACCCGAATGGGTAGTAAGACGCGGTGCTAATAATAATAATAATAATGTTTTAATAGTCTTTCTCTTTACAAAATTTCCCATTTGTTCAAGTTACTATAGTGTATATTAGTATCATCAGGTGTAATATCCTTTGGAGTTATTTTGTAGCTCCTTTTTGTCCTCCAGTACAAAGGCAGGCATACTTTAAACATTATTATAAATTCCATAGGTAGGAAGAACTCTGAATATTAAACATAGTTAGGCCGAAAAGGAATTTGGATGTACAAAAGTTGAAACTTAATTTAGTTCTTATATTTATTTGGAGACGAAGACGTGGCCAAGAGTGATTTGTCCTCCGATCTCCTGGCAGTATTTATTAGATACCGTTTGCTCAGAGAGGGGAAAAGTAGGGGTTACACACAAGGTAGACACAAAGAGAGAAAAGGTGAGAGGGGGGAATGGTACAAGGGGAACATGTGACGAGAATACCCTGGAAGGTCGGTCCCAGAACAGTGTTCTTGGCACGTGGAACCATCTAGTGCCGGAAATATTATACTTCACATTTCCCGGTAGCCTTAGCGAACACTCGGGTTTAGCCCAGCCCGTTTCCTCGTGCATCCAGTCTTGACCACCCGTCCGCGTTAGCCGGTTGTGAGGCGAAGGAGATAGTCAGCTTAGGATGTACACAATGAAATGGAGCTCGGTAAGTTTAGGACATCATACTAAGTTTTGGTGGGATATTATTGAAAGTAATTTAGTATCCAATTTTGAAATTTAACGTTGTAGCTTATGATAAGATGCTACAACTCTTGACCTTTGGGCTCCAGGGTGAAGGGTTTCTCAGTGCATCCTGATACTGATTGATGTGCATCCTGCATGATCGAGGCTGTCAGATCATTCGTTCTTCCCCACCAACATGGGTACCTAGACGCTGGCCTCGACGCGCTCGTAAAGATCTTCATCCTAATAGTCTCATAGCTATCTCGGGAAGGTTCCTGATGATTATCTTCATCCTCCTCTTGGCCCTCACCCCGCGCAAGGTCCGTTACGCCTCCCAATCCACGGCACAATCCCAAGCTCCATCCACTTCCTATGGTTGTACCCTGTAATGTTACTGCATCGGAACTCCACGATGCGAGAGAAGTCACCGGTGAACTAAGTGAACTGCTCCTTATGTCTTCGGACGCTCGCCTGGGCTCCCATCTCGTAATGTTTTCTTTTGAAGATTCAAACGCCTAACCGACCCATACTCGCCCCATATCGGGAAGGAATATGGAGTGGATGATATCAGGAGAAGAAGTCCTCTCTAAGCTGCACGAAAAAAAAATACAAGCACAGTTCCATGTCCTTCATATAAGCCATAATCCTATCTCTTATTAATTTGTATATCTATTTTGGCGATACTCCACCATATACGCTTGCGTTGCATCATAAGTTATATCTATGTCTCTCCAAACCAATGTCACCAGCACTGCACTACACAATACATTTTTCTTCTCAGGACTGATACTGAGAATTGAAACGTTCCTTTCTTGGTAATCTTTCTGGACGAAAGTTTCTTATATCACTACCTTAAATCCCTAAATTTTTATTGGCACAAGGATATTGACAAGACACATAGATACGATACTCCGGAGTGTAACAAAGGGACATTATATATTTAAAAGAAACAACAGATACTTACATGGCGACTTTTGGCAGTACTATTTTTAAATGGCCCTCCTGGAAATATTGTATTCCAAATTTGTCAGAAGGACAGTTACGGGGGTGAGAAACTTACGTATCCGCCATGGACCACTCCGCTTATGCGTCCAACAAACTCTTTTAAAATTGGCATTTATATTTAACAAAATTGACTACATCTTTCTTATAATCGCGAGTAAAAAATTTTACCCTTGGATTTGTTAACAGTTGATACTTTATCATCTAAAACATATGAAAATGAATTATCCAAATGTTGGCCTAAATCATAACGTACAGCAAAAATTTCACAATTAGGAGTGTCTTTATCATCACTGAAATGTTTTTACTCATCTATTCTTTCCGAAGTTGAGGGATGAGTAAATTAATTTTCTGTTCCATTTGAAGGTATCAAAAATTGTTTCAAACCAATCCCTCAAGTAGATTACTGTTGCTCTAGCTCAGCATTTTTCACAGTTTTACAACTGGACCCCTAATTTTGAAACTTGCGAAAATACTCGCAACTTATGAACTCAAAAATCTCAGGCTGTACTGAAACAGAGCTAATTTTGAAAGATTTCTAATGTCGTGCGCGTCGGTGTAGTGTTGTTTTGCTTGCGACTGAGTTTTCAATCCGACAACACTGTAAAACCATGACGTGCCAAAGGGTTGGGGCGATGTTATGCCACAACACGTCATGATACAAGATACGTAACTGAAAGTAAACATTATTATTGTATTGATTACATCATATACAACGGTTAGTTTAGTTTCATTGGGTGTGAATGTGGGGAATGCCAGGCAGCCACCGTGGTTCGGATTCCACGTTAAACTGTAGGTCCTTCATTTCATCTCACAATCACCCTACCATTACACATTAGCGTAAGTGCGTATAGCCCGAATGGGTAGTAAGACGCGGTGCTAATAATAATAATAATAGTTTCATTGGGAAACCATCTTCCAATAACATCTAAACTTGTTGTCTCAAAATTTTCTCAAAGTTATATGACTAAAATAAAAACCACTTCTCCGGAGCAAGCCAATTTAGCACACTTGGTAGCGCACTTAACCCGAATTCGAACTTCCACCAGTTCAATCCCAACCTAGGTAAAACATTTTAATTTATGTCTGAATTTAAATCACGTTTTCGTAATTAGAATTCAGTAATATATTTTTTTATTTTCGCAACTATTTTTAAAACATAAATATACCCTAAAAAATTTTACTATGCGAATAATAATTAGCTTACTTAGCCTTATTTTAAAATGTGTACAATTTTATGTCATAAAACCCATTAATTTAATTTTTAAATAATCACCTACATACAAAATTTCAAAATTAATGTAGGCCTAGCGTTTTTAATTTAATACCTTTTTAAATTATTTTTAATGACTATTATGTTAGTTTACGTAGGCTCAAATACCTTGTGTAATTCTATAAAATATATTTAAAACATATTATATGCTTACTAATACGATCATTTAAAATTAAAGTTTAAAGTCTGATAAATTAAAAAAAAATTATTTTTTTTTAATCATTTGAACACGCGAACCTTAGATCATGAGACGGTCACGTTACCGACTCACCCAAATTGACGATTGAGGAAATTGAAAAAATTAGAATATATAGTTTTGTTTTCACCCAAACAAATATTTGTATTGAAGGATTGCATAAAGTGTACAAAGCAATCATATTCTTTTCTTCTGTTAACCTATTTTGTACAGTGATAGGTTTATTTCAAAAAAATCACTCTCAGAAAGCTGCAACCGAAGAGGGGGATGGCATCCATTTTGTTATTTTATTGCCTATTCAATAGACAAGGCCTGTCTCGCACGGTGTGAGGCTGGCGAGTAGAATCCGCTCGCTATTCGATCGTGTGACGTCAGCTTTCGCAGCGCAGAAGTTTCAAAATTAGGGGTTTACGAGATTGTGTGCGAGATGAGAGAAATACGCGAGCGAATCGCTACTCGCACGTTTCAAAATTAGAGGCCGGTCTGATCAAAAAGCTTCCGTGTATCCATTGCCAGACAAAATTACAGGATTAAAATAATAATTCACAGTTATGTATACACAGCTACGAATCAGTTCAACAATTAATAATAGAATTAAAAATAATAATTCACACTTAACATAACTATCAAACAATAACAAAATCAATAGTAGACTTTAATAAATGCAATGCGGAAAGATTGCTACAAAACAACTGCATTCAATTTGCAATATTGAGAAATCTCAACATCAACTCACTCTAACTTGCAATACTTCGCATTTTATAGCGAAAATAAAATTCTAAGGAAATCGACTACAGCGGAGAACATTCTAGTCGTTCCGAAAGCCCTGCGGAAACTATTGTTTGGAACAGACAAATTGGTGGGCAGTCAGTTCTATCATCACGTGACACGCAGAGCCGGGGTGCGGCGCAGATCCACGCATGCGCACACGATACACAACAAATACCTCTACCTCTCCTAAAAGCATTACTGATTCATCGGTTCGTAATACGATGTGTTGAAACTGTCACCTAAAATTCACTGTCGTGCTTTTGAGAGTAACGCATAGCAGAATCGGGAAAATTAAATTTTTTAAATAAACAATTTTGATGATTATTGTAATCAATCATTAACACATTATTATTTTAAAAAAATGCTTTGATAAAAGGTTTAATCTATTTAGTGGTTTAAATTTATCAAAAATTTGGCTATACCAACGGCTATGGGGGGGGGGGCGGGGGCTCGAGCCCCCTGCCCCCTTATTAACACCCTTGATTGGATGAATAACGAAAACTAAGGAAACGCAATGCACGCCATACTCGCAAAATAACGCACCCAGACTGAATATGTTGTTAGCTGGCGGCTATGTATGGCGTTTTATAGTCCGCATGCAAGGCCAGCTGTAAGTAAGGGCTGGAGTGGGGAGGGGAGGAAGGCCGGCCAGCGCCTTACCGTCCCTCTAGGCTAGTGCCTGGTAGCGTTCAGGCCACCGCATGCATCACTGCGGGTAATATACAGTCAGGCGTGAAGCTAGCGAATGCTAGGAAGTGTCTCCGAGGTAAACATGCCCATTTAAGCAATAATATTACTAATATTGAAAAAATAATCTTTACTCTTATGCCTTTAAGCATGTGGCACATGCTAAACATTCATGGAGGATTCGCCCCTGATACAGAGCCAAATTAACGCACTATTGGTAGTGAAAACACCTGTTATTCTAGAGAAAAATACAAAATGAAATGATTTTCTTACTCACAGATCTATTACAAAAATATTTTTCCGAAAATTTTACAAACCCTGAGAAAAGTGGCACCTTGGAAACAGTTTCATGAAATATACCATGATTTCAGGAATAGTGGCGTTGCTCTGGAGTGTTAGACTTTCCATTAGTTATTTTAGTAACCTCTGCTTCATATATCACGTCTTCTTGCGCCTTGCTCTAAACAACTTTTTTTTGGAGAGTTTAATTGGACATCGTCTCATACTTCCTGACACGGTCACTTGAGTAAGAATACGTATTGTCTATACGTTATTTACATTTCTAAAGCTAATAATATAAGGATCTGGGTCTTACAAACTCTGTAGACGAGGCTTAAGACAAAATACAATTAATTCTTCATTCAAAACAAAATTATTATTTATTTAGAACAGTGTTTGTAAAAGCTTTACTATCTCGTTAGTGGAAACTACAATATAAGATACAAGTGGCAGTACACAGTAAGTTATAATAAAGATTGATCTCGTGGTTTAAGTCAGAATATTAAAAAAAACACTTACATTTAATGGATTTTAATAGAAAGTATATAGCGTATATCTTAACAAGACTTCCAAGTTATATCAATGCAAAATTTCAGTTCAATTGTCAAAGTGGTTTGATCGTAACTGGGCAATTAACAGGCAGCTTCTATTTTTTTAGTAGTAGGATTTCAAATATTCATTTAAAATGTTACTGACTTTTAGATGAAAATAACAATATAGTATTAATTTATTCAAGGATTTTAATAGTATTTGTCTAAAACAAACATAAACCGCCTCTTTTAGGTGCTAAATAATATAAATAACGTTATACGGCGATTACAGCGTCATCTCTAATTGTGGTAAGCCATGCAAATAAAAAGCTTCAAAAACTAATCAGCTTTTACATTGTGAATTGTATAGTGTCACAGAGTTGACCCGGTCTTAAATTTTGTTTCGTGTTATATTGATCATTGGATTTAATAATGGCATTTGTTTTATTTAATATTATACATAATAATGGTGTAAAAAATATAATATTCTCCCAAAGATCACAAGTCCCGTCTATTATATGTCACATCACTAATTCAACTCATGGAGCAGAGTTAAATATTTGTCAAAATCTCATTTCATCTGTTGGACATATTCGGGTGAGTAAGCTTATAGGCTTATTTTACCTCTAAGTTTTAAGATGTATCCACAGTTTACTCTCACGATAATAATAGTGGGGCAGTCATTTTTTTTAGTGAAAACTAACCTTCTAGGTGTCTTCAACTTCTTTTTCTTGAAATTTCAGACTTCTGAAACATTTTTAGGTTACCAAAATTTTGTTTTGACGAACACCCCATTTTGATCAATGGGCCACTTAGATTCCTATTCTGGTCGACTAATTTGTTACTATTTCATTGTGTGTAATTTTCGTCCTCTTATTTTAAGCCAGATGGTTTTGGAAAAGTTTCATAATTTGTGCTACGTTTCTGCTGGTTAGTTCTTGAATTTCATATTATTGACATTTTAAGGGACTTAAAAGAGGATTTCCTAGCCCTTTATACTACTTTACTGCTTAAAATTTAAAGCTCTATTAAGGCTTAATAAGGGGTGGTTACTTGGTTATGTCAAGCCAGTACAAGAAATAATAAATAGGCCTATAGGGTATTCCATGTCAAATCAACCAGGCTCTCAAACCGACCATTTTTGATTTTTATGAAACTTGGTATATTTGTAGAATTCATCATTATAAACAAGTATAATTTTTTTAAAGAATTTTTGCTGCATCCATTTTTGAGTTATTAATTTTTGAAATTTTTAAAAAAACATGATTTTTGATCTGCTGAGCAAACCTTAACTGACAATAACTCTGGATCTAATTGTACTAGAGTCCTGAATTATGGCTCATTTGAAAGATCTTTAATTGGGCTTTCATTTGATATGACACATGCAAATTTTATATTTTTTAAAATCTCAAGGTCATTCAAAGAAATTTTAAATTCTGAATATTAAAAAAAGTAGATTTTAAAAAATTCTTAAAAAAATATATGCTAAATATACATTATTTTTCTACATATCCTGAAAGTTTCATAATGGGATCTCAATGGGATTATTATAAAAACATAAATAGCATAAGTTGATGCAACTGTTAATGTGCTAATTACTTGCCAGTTTGACGATCCATGACTGGCAGGGTATTCATTTGGTTTGTGTAAAAATGCCACACATGTTCTTCCAAACAATGTTAATATTAAATAACCAAAATAAGCATCTAAATATGTTAAAATAATTGTATTCTAGCCTAATTCAATCCCAAATTCAGTAACTTATAAGATTCTGTATTCATGTTTACACTTACAAAATCACTTTATTTTAGAATGTACTGATACTCTTTTTTTTCTTTTAAATTTTTCCACACTTGTCTGATAATGCTAGATTTACCTTTTTTGTCTTGGTCATGGTTACATTATATTATGTTTATCAAACCTTTTACAACAAATTCTGAAAGTTTCAAAATGGGATCTTATTGGGATCATATGAAAACCTAATTTTAAAACTACATGCACTGTGTAATTTTGTATTTTTCCAATTTGTTATAAAAATAATTTGAAGTACCTACTGAACCTACTTCAAAACTTCACATCTGTTTCACTGCAAAAAGTTTTCTGGTTGCATTTTCTGTCTCGGCCTTTGTCAATGTGTAAACTCTTCCTGTTGCTGTTAATGGATCCACTGTCGTGAGGATGCTGCTTCGGTGCACACGAAGAATGTCAGGTACTGTAGGGTATGTGAAATTTGAAGGAGCTGGACCATGGGGATGAAGGAAACTCACTTTGAATTCCTGCTTATCTTCAAATGAATCAAGAACACACGCCAGCCACCAGAAGTCACCATATAGGCATGTCACGAAACCAACGATTTCTGTGAAGTCTAGTTCATCATCACACCTTGTTGTTGTTTCTGCCTCCCTTGAAGATGCTGAGAAGGAGTACAGTTTAGTGAGTACTTTACTCTTACTTAAAGGGATAAAGCAGTGCAGTTTCAAGGTGCCTTCAATAGTCTGGGCAGATATCTTCCGGTCCTTCAAGATCATTTCTTCATTTTTATGCTTCTGGATTGTGCTGTATGCAAAGTGCATGGAACTGATGTTTACTTTAGCCCACTCATAAAGCTGCCGGGGTGTCATGATTTGCTCATTATAAACAAGGCGTAGACTTTCCCTTGCAGCCAGTCTCTTCACAGTGCCACCAATCCCATCACATGAACTTTTCCCATGGGAGGTTGCAAAGAAATGCCACTCTGCTTTTACCCCAAAGTCTTCCTCATGTAAACACAGGTTAAAGAAATTAAGTCGATTCTTGTACTGTGCTCCACATCCATCGGAAAAGTAGTATATTTTCGATGGAGTTGGAGTAAAGTGCGACCTCATGAAATCCATGAGTACCCGTTGAAAACAATGAACAGCAATGGTGTCATGGATAGGACAATCAGAAATAACTACGAAACTGGTATGCTGCAACTCGCCGCTTAGGTCACTTCTTGAGTAGATGGAGAATGGATGTATTGTTGCTTGTGCATTATTCCAATGATATCCCTGCGCAGCATCTTGCAAGATAAAGGAGTAATTCTCAGCAAAATCACAAAGCACTATGAACTCACCCTCTTTTAGTACCTCCTTAAGATGACTAAGAAATGACGATTGCTGTTTTGCAATAAAACTGTGTCTCAGAAGTTTGGGAAGGGATTCAATAAAATCATTAATAAATTCCTCACGTGGTTTAGTGAAAGTCTCTAAGCTGGTGTTCTTATCAATTATAACCCATTGCTTGAATGTCACATTCTCAAGACAGTTTACTTCAAAACAATATTCCAGCCTAGCTCGTAAAACATCTGCTCCTGGGCAGTTTGAACATTCACCAAAGTAGCATGATTCAGATGGATTATCACATATCAATGTTTGTAAAGCATCTTGGTATGTTTTTATCAGTTTTTCACCTTCTCTTAATTCTGGGAATTTACACTGTGCTACCTTCAACTTAGCATTTTGATGTATTGTACACACACAGACACTGTGTGTACCACTTGCTCCTGCCAGAACACAGTATTTTGGCCTAAGTTCACAAAACTTAGAAAATCCAATTTTAATATCTGAGTGTTTCTCCCTAAAATGTACAAACAGTTCTTTTAAATTACATAGGATAAGTTGTTTTTGGATATGCTCCCGTTTTCCACATACTTTAACCGAGACAAAGTCTTTCCTCCCTGGCATGATACGGCTCACTTCTTCACTCTCATAAAAAGATTGTACTTTTGCAGCAATTTCTGGCTTCAATGTTTTTCCAGGTTTTGAATCAGGGTATGACATAATTCCTTTCTCTTTCTGGAGTATTTTAGCTTTACGGGCTGTGTAATTAGCTACACCAAATTCATCTTGAATTTTCTGTACGGTCCAGCTATAAGGTAATGTAGTAAGGATTTGCATAATCACACTTTTATCTGTAGTTGTTCGAAACTTTTCTTTCATCTGGAGAAGTATTTCATCACCAGGGGAAGGAGTTTCCAAACTATCAGAAGTGTCACTGGTTTCCAGCACTTTGAATTTAAAAGCTTCACTTACTCTTTTAAGCTTTTCTGCTGGGTATATCTTTTCTAATAATCTGTGCTTTTTTATCGGTGACTCGTTTATAGCAATTAGGCTACGGTTCAAACAAGCCAGAGCATCCGCTTTTTCAGGAGAAGAAATATTAATTTCTTGGGGTGAATCATCATCTGTATCATCAGAGGGAGGCTCTGTAGATTGATCTTTATTCACAGAATTTGACAATAATTTGCGACAACTGTCACATATCTTATCACCAGACTTAATCTTTGAACTGAACTTGTGTAGCAGATTATTATTCACCAATCTCAAGTTCTTATTGTGATAATTATGTTTTGGTTTATTGAGTGGATTGCAACAAAACAAATTCACTTTTGTCTTTGATGTTGATCCATCCATATTTATAACTTCTCTTACAATGAATTAAAAAATATTCAGATTTAAACAAAGAATAAAAGTTGTATTGTTAAAAAAATCACTAAAACTTATACAAAATAAAATGTCCCAATCATAGAATATTCACATTCACTAATAGTCTAAAGACAAACACATACACCTTTATAGAAAGTAACTTTAATTCAATATAGAGAGAGAAATGCCTAAACACTGATTGCTCTCACCACAGCTGAACACTGACTAATTGGTTGTGTGAAGGTTGAGCAATGTGGTGATTTCTTCATTGTTCTCTGCCTGTTAGAACATGCATGCATTGTGTGCAGTTCAGGAAAATACCACTTCCCATGTAAAAATAAAGTAAAGCTATACTTGACTTTATTAATTATAATTTATTTACTTACGCAATTAATTAAAAACTTATTAAATAAATATTAATGTAAGTAATATTGTCATTGAATAATTATAATAAATATTATTTAAGATTAATAAATTAAAATGTGTAGGCCTATAGTTGATTGTAAAACATACTGCCAAGTGTTGACTGTATAAAATCAACATGTTATCAATGAAAAATTGTTTATTTATAATCCCATTATGATCCCAGTTTGAAACTTACAGAATTTGTTGAAAAAGGTCGGATAAACAAAATATTTTTTTTTCATATTTAAAAAAAAACTACTTTTGGAAATTTTCAAAAAACAAAAAAGAAATGATTGCTTGTAAAATGAGATTGCTTGAGACCCTATCATGTTAAATATCATTTTAAAGCCCAGTTAATGAGCTTTAAAATGAGACCTTATACAGCTCTTTATCTTAAATAGGGTCTAAGTTACAGGCAATTCAAAATTATAATGCATGTCTTTTTTTACAAATTTTGAAATATTTTGGCAGCTGTATATAAAAAACAGTACCTGAAAAAAATCTGAAAAAAATTAGGAATCACTTTTTCCATAGATACTATCAGAATTTTGAGTTTGGTTGAAATCGGTGATGGTGAATTTGAATTTGAATTTTTTTTGGTTGATTTGACATGGAATGACCCTATATCAATTTTTTGAAATTTCCTTGGTTTGTGCTATGTTAGTGTTGGTTAGCGTTCGGATTTCATCACTGGTGCTTAACATTATGTACTCGTCAACAATTTATTATAGTCGGCAAAGAAGTAAATATCACGTCTGTCATCTGCCATCCCTATAGCTAGCAATTTTTTGAAAATTCTATTTGTTTGTGCTACTGGTATGGTAGCTATTAAAATGACTTTATTGCGGGGCAAGGTTGGGATTCTTTATTTTTATCCTCTGTAAAATTATGAGAAATTTAATGTTTTTTTAGCACTTATATACACATTTATAAGCAAATTTTCAATAGTACTAAAACAAATGTTAAGGAAAAATTCAAAATTGATAAAAACATTCTTTGGAAACTCATCATATTGCAATTTTGAATCATGTTTCTAGAGAATCCTTTTATATCAAATTTTAATTTATTCAAACACGAACAAACATTGTAGGCCCTAGAGAGATTTTGGTCGAGATTGAGAGGCTTTTTATAATCTGTAGATACCTCGAAGTTTTTAGATATAAATTGGTATCTGAACATATAAACATGCTTATATGGACACGCATTTAGGCCCTACGAAAAATCAATTTGAGGCATTCTATGCAATGCTATGGCATATGACGGAACGTTACCCAGTCAATTAGGTGAGTTTTCAAATATTTTTTTAATCGGTTTTTTACTGTTTAACAGTAGTATATCTCTTTTGTTATCATTATAAACTTGCTAATGTTGTGTCTATAAGGGGGAGTTCCAGCAATAATGGAATAACCTTTTGATTATTGTTTTACGATTCAATCAAATAAGCCTATATCATGGTTCATTAACTTTGTTATAGTTTTATTGTTTAGGCTACATTGAAGAACATAGGCTAAACTACTAGAATTATCTTGCAAGAAAAATTAGATTCTTTATTGGTGACCTGCAGACCAACTTTAATTGTAGTAACGGAATCATCAACTTTGAGACTGTGTATTATAAAATGTGTTTTAAGAAGATAATTTCTGCTCAAGTGTGTATTTAAATGGTACCTAGGCCTATGTTTTTTGTACCTAGGCCTATGTTTTTTATATTGCTTGTTTTTTTAACTTATAATGAAGGCATGGAATAAGAATTTAAAAATATGAAAATACACGTTCAATATGCTTAGTAGGGATTTTGTAATGAAATCATTAATGTATGGTAAGATAATCACAGTTACACTATTACTAATATCACAGCACACTATTGTGCTGAAATTGTTTGTATGAAGATAAATATATAAGAGATATTTCAAATTAAAAACAACATGTTACTCAGCCTCTGGAATGGGAGGACTAAATGGTAGCGTTGTTTGTTCTGTTGTCAATAGTTGCATGTTGTAATATCTTGAATAATTGTTTCTCTTTGACCCAACTTTTGTCCTCTCTTTCTGAACATAGAGATACATTTCCTTCATTGTCTTGTTTTCTCAGGATGAAACCTCAATGTCCAATTCTGATACTAATAAAACTTGAGTAATATACATCTTTATTGTTTTTTTTTTTGGCAGTATATTGAACAAGTATGAAGTTTCTGGGAGTAGTATTTAAATTGCAACTATTATCACAATATTGCTAGGATAGTAGGTCTACATCTTGATCTAACAAAGTTTTATGTAAATCTGGTGACAAAAAATGTTTTTTAGATGATGTTGCTGAAGAGTTCCTTTTATATTGTAATTCACCCCTTTTTACTGGCAGTACCAAGTGAGTTTAAACAGTCCTCAACGATGAAGATATTCCTTTCCTTTTTTCTATTTAGCATGCTTTAATCCACCTCAATGGATTCTTGTCCAACACAAATAAACTTTACTTTTTTCTTTTAACTTTGGCAACAGCAACTCTGTAAAACTCTTCTGCATTGTTAGTTACTGTTCCAGCCTAACATTGCTTTCCAAACTACTTGCTTAACTGTTCCCCCAATGCCATCAACCAAATCTTTGCCATGGCTAGTGGCAAACAAATGCCATGAAACTATGATATTATGCTCTTCCTTATAAAATGTAAGATTTTAAAATAAAGATCATTGCTTGAAATGAGCTGCCCCATCACTAAAGAAATAAATTTCAGTAAGCTCTGGGTTTCTTCCTTGATTAGAAAGTAAGATGTTCAAAAATGTATAAACAGCATATTTATTATGTTCCACTTCATCACTGATTATTACATAGCTGTCTCCTTCACGGTTCCCTTTACATACATAAACTGCAAAGAGAGTTAGTTACCAGTATTTCTTTATTGGACCAGCATGCACTTTAAACTTCTTTTTGATATCTTATTATCGAATAATCTTGTGTGAAATCAACCCAAATAACATAGTATGGTGAAGCATTGGCATGTCTTTAGATAATAATAGACTATAGTATGATACTATAAATTCACTTACTCTTAAGTGAAATGTTCTTTTGTTTACAAATTGAAGGAATACAATGTAGCCAATAGAACACCTGGCCTATAAAATGTCTTTCAAACAAAATTTCTCACCTAATGAACTAAAATAAATACACTAAAAGTGAATTCAAACCATTTTATATAATTCACTTAAAGAATTAACCCTAAATAACTTATTTAAAGTAAAATAATATAATATTCTTTTTGTTACAAAGGCGAATTGTCTTTGTCCATAGATTTAATTTAATTTCATTTATTTGAGGTATTTAACGTTAACTCTCTGAACCAACTGAGATTATATCAGCACTCAACTTAGACTACTGGTAACTTAAATCTTGAACACACACTACATCCAACTACTCAATTACCCTAACATGTTGGTAGTTCAAAATGAATATTACTTTAATTATATTGTTTTTGGTTTTTGCATGGCAGCCACATTTGTTTTACAGGCTGTTACATTTTTTGCAATTTGAATGGTTTATGGAAACATAAATATCTCAGCCTCTATTTGTTCTATCAGTGTGGGGGCAAAATCAGTTTGTTCATAAAATAGAGGGCTACAAGATAGCTTATATGTCATTTTCACCTAAACTTGATCACAAAGAGTGAAATTTCTGCCTAAAGTCTTAGCTTTATTTCAAAAATACTCCTGTTTTCAGGGGGAATTTTTTTTCAAAAAGCGATTAGTTAACAAGCTCAATTTTTTCTACAAGCAGGTAGAAACTACTTGTCCTCTCATACCAAATTTTAATCTTGGGACATGCCACCCTTTTCTTCTAAAATTATCAAATATTTGGAAATTTGAAAAAAACGTTGGTTTTCAGAGCTAATATCTCAGTGGAAGAGTGAGATAAAAATCTGAACCTATCTCATAATATACTTATGATAGTAATATGCACAAAAAATATTTGGAGTTGGAGAATTGACAAAGTACAAACAAACACAATGCAAGGACAATATAGCAACAAATGAAAAACCTCTTTCAATGTGTGTATATTGTATTTAACCCATTTAGTTTATTCTACTGTATGCACCTATAAAAAATTCTCCCATTAAGCTAAATTAAAAACAAAACAAAAAAAAAACCATTTGGTTTAATTGTAGCTCAGCTATCAATTCATTAACTGTATGTATGATTATCTTGTGCCTAAAAGTTAATAAGTACGCTGATCAACTGAATAAAATGTAGTTTACAGAATTTTACATGAAAACTGAAGTATTAAATAAAGAGAAAGGACACTCCAATGGGTAAACAAATATGAGTCAGAGCTGACAGGCATGTTCAGACGTGCTTATTCAGACATTTTGTTTAAGAGGATCAAAGCCGGTATAGCTAGGAGGACTGAAGGTTGTTTCTGTGTGCTTCTTGTTTTTGTTTGCTTCTTTTTGTAGTCGATAATATAATAAATAATATTTTAATGACTAATTAGTACATTTTTTAGTTGATTACTAATTTTGAAGTAAAACTGCAGTGTATTAAATATGTATTTATTTAATTATAATTCACTTCATCATAATGGATTTAACAAGATTTTGTCATATTTTAGTCATTATTATACGGCTTAAAAATGGAATGTATTGCGGGCGAATTAATTGGGGAAGAGTGTAATAAAAAGTTTGTCCATGAACCAGTACCTAAAGGAATAAAATTAATTGGTAAATTTATTGAAGAGGATCGAAATCTTATTGCTTTAAGAACAAATGGTGCTGTTGAAAATATATGTTAGTACCATGAGATTAATCTTTCTGTAAAGTGCCACCATCTTTTGGTTAAGTCATGTTCCGACTCACTAAAAATACAAAAATATTATTACTAAAGGTTTTGAAGAAATCAAACTTGAATATTTACTAAAAGAAAAAAAAAATTCGCTTGATTTTATTCCTGGGAAATCTTTGTGTGCTACATGCTATGACAGACTATTTGTAATCAAAGAAGAATGTAAAGGTGATAAAGATTGTTTTTGTGCCTCCTTCTTTGCACATGGACATTTTAGATGCAACATGTTCAAATGGAGGCTTATCTCCCGTTTCTAAAATTATAAAGCTAAATTCTGAAAGAAAATAAGACCAAAGCCAATTCAAGCAACAATAGGAAAACTGTCCTAAAACTTAATAAGAAGACTTGAAGATTCTTATGAAGCGGGAGTAAACCTACTTCCTGATAAACCATTAACAGAAAATCCTCACTCGGTATCTTTCGCTGAATAATATGTAGGACTCGTTGAAAAGCTGTAAGACAGCAGAGAAAGAAGAAAAGATGAACATAAGGAGTGTTTTGCCAGAATCTTGGTCAAGAAAAAAAAAGTAACTACAGTAGAACTCCAACGATCTGGACTCCAATCATCCGGATCTCCAATTATTCGGATCGATTTGGGGGAAAATAAAAAAAATAATAAATCATCAGAAGAACGGCGAGAATTCGGGTTGTTGACCTTCACTTTCCCTAGTTGCCTAGAGCACGGGATCACCGGCTGGAGGACGGGACAAGACTCCATCCCCCCACCATGCATTCCTTCCCCGCTCACTCCTCGGCTGCTGTCAGTTCGCGCTTTTGTATTGAACTGTTTCTATGCATCATACTTTCTCATACTCATTGTGTGTTTTTATGGGTCCAAAACATAAACGTGTTGTTCTTTCATTGAGTGATAAAGTTGAAATTATAAATCGGTTGAATAAAGGTATGTCTGGTAAACATCTGGCTAAGCGATTTGGTGTAAGAACTTTCTACGATTTCTGATATTAAAACTAACATTGCAAAGATTTTAAACTTTGTGAGCTCATTATAAAGTGAGGATGAGAGCTCTTCAAGGAAAGTAATAAAAAAAGCTAAAAAACAACGAACTTGAGAACGCTGTTTATAAATGTTTCCTGCAACAATGTTTGATTGGACAACTGATCTCAGGGCCGATTTTATGTGAAAAAGTGATGTTTTTCTGTGAAAAACTTGGTGCTGTGACTGACTTTAAGGCAAGCTAGGGTTGGCTATGGAACTTTAAATCTCAGCATATCATTCACGAGTTAGAAGTTGCCGGTGAAAAACTTTCTGCTGATATAGAAGCTGCAAATAAATTTCTGGAAACTTTTAAAACTGAAACTAAAGACCTTGATCCAGACCTTATTTACAACGCTGATGAAACCAGTCTTAACTGGAAAGCAATGTAAAGAAAAACGCTAGCTTCAAAAAAAGAAAGAAACTGCTCCAGGACATAATGTAAGCAAAGATCGTGTCACAGTGCTCGTTTATGCCAACTCTGCCGTAATCAGCGACTACCTTTGCTATTGATTGGAAAATCAAAAAAACCAAGATGCTTTAAAATGTACAGAATTTGCCAGTGACATACATGCACCAAAAAAGTACATGGATGACGGCTGAAATTTTTTTGGAATGGTGGGACAAAACTTTTATATCTAAATTAAAAAAATTAAAGCAGAAACAGGAAAATCGGGAAAGGCGTTACTATTAATTGACAATGCACAAACTCATCCATCAATTGAGCTTCTTGAGAGAAAAACGGAGACTTTAGTGGATTTTCTTGCCACGGAACGTCACAAATCTGCTACAGCCCATGGATCATAGTGTAATTGAGTGCACCAAATGATACTACCGAAGGCAACGGCTCCGTAAGTTACTCATGGCTGAGGAACGTAAAGAAAGTGTTCTGGATTCGCACAAGAAAATAACTATGAAAGACTGCTGTTACATGATTGCAGAAGCTTGGAATCAGGTTAAGAACTTGACACTAAAACGAGTTTGGAATAGAACAAACGACACATCAACAAAAGAACAACTCGAATTGGAGAAACACAAAGAAAAGGCTAATGAGCTGGAACAGAAAGTGAGCATGGATGAAATTGTGAACATTGCAAAGGGTATATCTGGATGCTCTGAATATGATTTTGATGATGTGATTCAAATGATCAAGGATTCCTGATAATGACAGATGATGAGATCTTAGAGAGTGTTGTGGATGAACAGCAAGGAGATTAAGAGGATGATGACGAAACTGATGAAGGAATGGAAGATGAAACAGTTCCTATTAATGGAGAAGCTTTTATGTGTTTTGAAAACGCTTTAAAGTGGATGGAACGGCAACCGAATGCAAAGGTGTACAACTGTTTGCTGTCAAGCACCTGCGGTATCCTGCGGCACGGAAACAAGTGACTTCTTCTAAGCAACATACACTATTCGAGATGTTCCAAGTAAAATAGAGTATAGGTATATATATACTACATTGTACGGAATTATTAAAGTAAATTTGTATACAATTAATACTCTTATTTTAATTTTTTCTCTTTACTGTATTTACATACTTTAACATAATTTTAATAGTACATTACCTTTGTTTGCTTAGTTAGTTTTTATTAATAACAATTGGGTTTTTACTTTGTCAGACATTGTTTTTTCCTAATTAATCCTGAACTACATCCAATTACCCAGATTTCAGCATATTCGGATCGGCCCGATCCCCAATTAGTCTGGATAGTTGTTTTACTGTATTGAATTTTAAGTTTCTGAACATTTAGTAAATGTGACTAGGGATCTCACTAAGGCACACAGAATACTACCAGACCTATGAAAAAGAAACAGTGGTAAAAAAGATTGATGATGACACGATCAGGAAGGTTTGCAGATTTTTGAACCAATGGAGAAAAAACCAGGATTCTACCTGGTAAAAAAGATTATGCATCTGTCCTAATTGATGGGGTTAAAGTACACAATCAGAAATAGTTATTACTTTGCAATCTTAAAGAACTGTATGTACAATTTGGGGAAGACCACCTAGAATGTAATATTTGAAGCTCAAAATTCGTTGAGTTTAGGCCAAGATGGTGCATAATTGTTGGCACATCAGGGATACACTGTTTGTGTGTGCTCATACCACCAAAATATTAAATTAACGATAGATGGTGCAAAATTAAATCTAGATTACATAGCTGCTTGTCTGTGTCTGTGCATGATAAACTAATGTACAGACTGCCCAGTTGAAGAAAACTTAATTGAATTGTTGTTCCAAAAACAAGACACAGAAGAAACCCCTTATAACATCAGTTACAAACAGTGGGTCACAAACCCGCCTTGTTGGCCGCGTGGTCTAAGGCGCTACTCTTGCAGTAGATTATGCCGCCAAAGATGGGGAACTCGAGGTTTGAATCTAAGTTGGGTGCACTGAGGATGGTTTTTCCTAAATGGTTTTCCATTCTTCCTCCACACAAATGTGGGTACACTTACTTTAACTAGAACCTTCCTAATTCTCAAAACCATCAGATTAATTAGTACATAGAAGGTGAACCTGAATGGGTAGTAAGAGACAGTGCTATAATACTACTACTACTACAACTATTACCACCACCACCGACAATATTAAAATAATAATTTGATCTGAGCTGGTCATAAAACTAAGAGCAGGTTTTTTTGAGTGGCTAGTAGAAAAAAATCTGCTTTCTAAAGAAACACCACTATGTGTCCAAAGAACAATCAGGTTAGGAATAAAAATAAGAATAAAAATAAAAAAATAATAAAAATAATTAATGTCACATCTGAGCTGGTCATAAAACCAAGAGAAGGGTTTTTTGAGTGCCTAGTAGAAAAAAAAATCTGCTTTCTGAAGAAACACCAATTTGTGTCCAAAGAACAAGACAAGAAAAAGAACCTGCTAGGTACAGAATGCATTGTTTTGTCCGATTTTTTCCTAAACTCTTATTTTGTAATTCAAGAGGAGATACAAAGATTTCACTACGTGAACAAACAGGCAACTAAAATTCCATTTTAGCATGCAATTGAAGAGCAGTGATTAATATGTTGATAGGTAGATGTTAGAGAAGTTGTTTTATTTGACCCTAGCCCTAAAATTAATGGTAGTTTTTGATGAGATTTTATTTATTCAAATTTTTTCAAAAATATCTACAACAAATTTGTTTCAAATTGATATGTAGGGAGTATTTGACATGACAAATAAAACAGTATTTTGTTTTTTCAGGAGGAAATTTGTAATAGGATAGTTTATTGATGACTTTTTTTAAAAAATTTCAATATATTAAAAACTCTGCCTTAAAATATGAGTGAAGAATGACCATGGGCACGGGATGAATCCTGGATAGCTCAGTGGTAAGAGCATTGGCGTAATAAGCCGAAGGTCCCGGGTTTGATTCCCGTGTCCAGGTGTCATTTTTCAATTTTCAGAATATGATATTAAAAATGGTCCAGATGATTTTATTTAGTTCATAATGGGTATCTGTTAAGTTTTTTACACTAAAAATAATTATGTATATTTGCTTTTCTTTTAAAAAATAATTTAATAATAGTAAATTGCTGATTTTTGAATATTTGAATTAAAAAAACTCGAGATTTTAGGGACTAGGTAGTGTATTTATTATTATAAACTATTCCAGCTTAACAAAACTTAACCTTTAATACGTCAACATGTTTTATCTCAAATATGTTTCACTAAAATATTGTATTCACTGACACGACAAACACATCATTTTAAACCAACCTATTAGATTCATATTCTAAGTATTAAGTCTTAGTCGATTCCTTCTCACTAAAAATACTTCCAAAAACATTAAATATGTTATTTTAATAATTTTGCTTATCCCAAATTAAAAATATGATATTTATTTATTGACACAAAACGTGCTATATTTTGTTAGGTTGTGATATTTTTCATTGTAAATGTGCAAATTATTGTATGCTAAACTATTTATGACGATTTAAATATATTAGGCCTACTCTGTGAGGTTATCTTTGTGTGACATCAAGTAACTTTATTAGTTGATGACAAGGTGCCACCACAGGAATTCACTTTCAAATGCCTTGATGTTTTCCAGAATTTTTTTTCCCCTGATCCCGTTTTACCTGTTTGTATATCTGAAAACTACTAATTACCAACATGATTTAAGGAATATCCTTTATCAATGACCTGCACTTATGAGTTTATTAAATGAAGGTATCCATCTCATCTCTGGTTTCCTGATGATAGGGCGATCGAGGCTCTCAAATCATAACAGAGTATAATGAAGTAAACAAAAAAAAGTGCTTATTTCCTTTGAATTATCCTTCTCCAACACTACAAAATGCTCAAACACTAAATAGCTTGTAGTGTTTGACTTTTAACTATGAATGTTATCAAATGTATATACACTCTTCAAATGAATAAGAGGAAGTGCTGAATTTGATATATAATATTCACAGTTGTGAGGTGAATTTTACATAAACACAGTATTTCAAAAGTTATTTTTAAATTTTCACCTTAAATTTTGATTATAACATTTGTTAAATTCATTTAAATAAACTATTTACCATTAAAAAAACAATATCAGTATTAAAAATGCATAAAAGTGAAAGTCAACATGATCACATGCTGATATTAGAGACATTTACGATAAAAGGATTCAATGTTTAATAAAATGTTTTCAAAAATAGAAAGTTTAAATATGCTTTGTGAGGAATGATTTTGAATAGATTAAATCAACAGTATCGTTGTTGCTTTTCCATTTTTGTTAATTACTGCCACAAGCAAATGTAATGAAATACTTGTGTGAATATTATTTAGTGAATGTGATTAGTGACCCCCATTCCAGATAAATCTAAACAGAGTTTTCACACATGTGTAATATATGACCTTTGTTAAGGTGAAGAAAATAATCAAAGCCACACAATATATTCAAGTTTGATTATTTGTTTACTTGACCTCAATTGCCCTCTACAATATTGAAGAGGTTTTAACGAAATATAATATACAAGATTCTCTTTTTTGATTTAATCTAGATAATACCTCATTTAACCTGTTACATAACAATAAAAGTTGTATTTTTATTTTTATTATTATAGTTATTATTTTTATTTTATAAATGCAACAGGAATACGATGAATTGAATAATAATAATTATAATAATAATAATAAGATTGCTTTTAGGTTTTCTAGGTTTAGAAAATTAAAACTGTAGTCACATTTAAATGACAGAAAAAAGTAAATACTATATTTAAAAGAATGGGAATATTTCAACATGAGACCAAGAGTAGTTATTCTAATAAGGAATAGATAACGGATCATTTTCCCAAAAAGTACATATTTGGTCTCAAGCCTTTCAAATTTGTATGTTAAAAATGAACCAATCTCAAATTAATTCATAAAAGCATTTTGAGTGTCACTTTATATTCTACTTCATTTTAAGTATACCGTGATTAAGAGCCTCCCTTCGTGTTATGTCTAAAATTCATTTTAAAAATGAGTTCTGTCATAACATATTTATTTTAGTATTTATATATAATGTTTGGTTATTCTTACTTAGTATGACCAGCTCAAATACAGATACATCCTCATTTTTATGTTTAAATTTATTTGAATTTTGTTTCTTTCTGTGGAAGAAGTATGTCTTGAAATAAAATCTAGCATCCTTGAATAAAACTTGTTCTAGTAAATGTTCATTGGGAGCATTAGTTTACAGTCAATACATGTCCTGCAAAGCAAGCAGGGTCAACCATATTGTATTATACTCGAAAGAAAAGTAAACATGTGTTCTTATAATAGCTATTAGTGTTTTGAGATCTAATAAAATTGTGGTAATTCATCTTCCTAACCTTTGTTGTGTCTGGTTTGGAGACAGTTTTATAGTTTAAAACTAATATTTGCCTATGTGACTTCCAGCTGCATCATGAATTGCTGAAATTCAACCTTAAATTTAGCATGGGTTTTGTTTACAAATTCACATTTTTAAGCCTTTTAAATGTTGTGAAGGGATGAATCTAACTAAATCTTCAAATTTTACTTGTGGTAAAAATCTGGAGTCTTAGACTTGGTTTTATTCCTTTGGAGTGATTAATAAGTCCCAAAAGTTTGTTAGTATTTATGACTTTTTTAAAACTTTCTTTTAGCTCTCCCTATTAACCTTCAAAACCACACTTTGCAATGGTTAAAATTAATTTTTGTAAAAAATCCTAAATATCCTTCATTGGTTATGTTTGTAAGTATATACATAAGCACACTCATTTACAAAAACATTGATGTATATGTTTAAACTGCCAAACCCATGGCCCTGAGTAGGACGATATGTTGTTAGTAGAATGTTATTAAAGCTTTGAACTGGCAGCACAAATTGGCTCACACCACTTTTATCAGTCCCACTCAGTCTCTAGGGGTGAAAGGATGTGTAAAGTGCTGTTCATTTGTAGGAAATTAAAGCAAATGCTGTGTTAAGCTAATTAAAATTAAGTGTTCTTTTGGTTTATTTATTCAAGAGGACTGCCACAAGCATACTTATGGGAAAGTCAATAAATATATAATTTTCATTTTCTTTAGCAGTGTGTGTCACTACACTTTTTTGCTCCACAAACATTATGAAACTAATTTTGGTAGTTTTAGTGAAACTGATCAAACATATGCAAGTTAAGATTAGGTACACATGACTTAAAAAGTTACTAATATTATGAAAATAAAGGTTAAGGTGCACCTCACATACTTTCTCTCTCTTCAAACTTAAAATAGAGACAGTTACTAAAAACTCATACAATTTGTGAAATTAAATAATTTAAAATGTTAAAAAAACACTCCACCAAAGAGCATACTTGTAATGATCTACACTGTTATAGAAACATTGAGAAAAGAGGAGCATCTCGGTCCACTAACGAGTATAACAATCACTTTCATATATCTAAGTACACTATAAAAATATATATGGTTGCTTATAGCTCAAACTATTGGTTTTATAAAAATGTATTCCAGATTAAACTATTTCTAATTTTAACAGTATTATAACTTTACAATGAGAAGTGATTTTGTATCTCAAATAGTTAGAGAGATGATCAAAATGGGATATTTCTGCTTATTTAGCCTATAGTACAACCAAAGTAATTTTCATAAAAAAAAATTAAAATTGCCATTTTAATTTTTACAAAAAAAATTAAAATTGCCATTTTGTTTGTAATTTTAAACAATGTCTAGACACAAAATTTAATTAAAATAATTAGAGCAGATTTTAAGAAAATGGGTTGTATCTCTTTTTGCCCTTCAGTAAACTACCCTTAATTTTAGGGTTAGATATCTAATTCCATAAACCCCTCGGGGGGAACCTTATGAAAACTCTAAATACAAAGTTAGCCTGTTAGATAAAATGGTTTTGGCTCTAGTCCGACGAACAGACAGACAACATTGCTAAAACAACCTTTTCGGTTTCAGGGTGTCACGAAACATTGACATTTATAAAAATCTGGAGTTCAATTTTTTTCTTATGATTACAGTACTTATCTCTATGAAGGGCTAAGAGAAAGTAATAAGTTTAGTTTGAAGTATAGTAACTAATCTTTTAGGGGATGTATATTGGTATTCTTTTAACTAACACATTGGTTCAAAGAAAAAAATAAGTTTGGTTTCATTTTGTCTCACTAATACAATTATAAACAAAATTTAAACTTATTCTAAAGAAATTTAGAGAGTCTTTTATAATACTGATAAGGATTTAAAATTCCTAAGGGAATTATAATTTTTTTCAAAATATAATGGATTTTCAGGAGCCTATTTTTTAAAGGGACAGGTCTAATCTAGTAACAAATTCAATTTTTTTTTTCATGAATGATAGTTGTAAATTTTGTTTCGGCAAGATATTTCACTAACTCATCGCTTGTCAATACTTATCATAATTAGTGAATACACATGTATTTGAAATGAAAGTGACAAGTATTTGGTTAAGCTTCAAGTCAAATGACTAGTGTAGTATGGTTAAGACTCTGCCTACCCTCTCTGGCGGTGTGTTGAGCTTTCAGCTCTCAAAATAGATGGCGTTGCTAATGTTATACAGACTGGTGAATTCCAGCCCTCAGGTTGGCAGCATTACTGATTTGTTTAAACAATTGGGAGGCCAGCTGACCTGTAATCAGTCAAGGCCACAAGCAAACTTTTCCTAGAACTGATAGAGATAAGAAGTGTAGGGCCAAACCTTAAAGTGCACAGGCGACCAAGTTGGACTAAACACTGGGAGATAAATTGTCAAGACACAATCATATTCTCGAGCAGAAAAATTAGCCTAGCCATCCCAGAGAGCTAGACGCTTCTATATGGGGGTTCAAATCTCTGCTGAGGGTATTTTGGGGAGATCTTATTCAATTGTTTCCTTCTACTCTCCCACACAAATGTGGGTACATTTCATTAATTAATTCTGCCTGGTTAGGTATGAAGTAATTATGCTAGTGGTTTAGGGATGAATACTTTTCAATGTAGAGGAAGTGTAAATATTTAGGAAATATCACCCGATCATCATTCAGCCACGATCTCCCAGTCATCGGCAGACTAGTCTATTGCGATAGTGACGTCTTAGACCATGTGGCCACCAAAGTGGGATATTACCAATCCTCGTGTCTAAAAATAACTAAACGATTAAAATAACATGACTTAACAAATATTTAAAACTTACGTAAGCTAGAGAGGTGGGAGGGAGCCTATGAAAATTCTTCCAATCACCCACGTGAGGCAGGGAGGGAGGATCTAAAATCATGTAAAAAAGCCTTATGTAATTTAAGGACAGCCCCCTTGCTATAAAAACTATGGGCCATAGATACAAGGCCTAACAGCTGGGTCATGTTATTGAATAAAGTAGAAACGAGCTCAGGTCATTGCTTTATAAATCACCCTTTTAAGAAAGTTTTGAACTATTTTTTTCGAATGAATATCTGGGGAGGGTAGTGATAAATAATACTGAATACTTATTTTTCAGGGAAAAAAATATTTAAGGTAAAATTAGAGATAACTCAATTTTGAAGATTTTGTCACTAACTATAATCTATACGAGAGAGTATGTAGCTTACGATTTTGTCATACCATTTATTTGAATTTATTAGTAGGCAGGTAAAATATAAAATAACTCAAATTTAATGTGCTAAATTTAGCCACTGTCCTTTGATTAATTTTTAAACTTTAAAGGCTAAAGAGGCAATAAAATATTTAAAAAGCAAGTTTCATTTCAAAGACTAGAACAATTTTGACTATAGATATATCTGTTATTTTTATTACTGATATCACCGTGTCATACTATCTGTTCATGTTATACGCATATATGATAATCTAATTGGTAGTAATGAGAAAGGAAGCATTTGAGAGGTTATCTACCAGCATTTTTATGTAAGGAGATGGGGAAACAATTTAGGAAAAACTACCCTCGGTAGACCCGACCAGGATTTTAACCCCAAGCGCTCTGCTATCATCAGGCCAATCTAACACTTGAGTGACGGCTTAGACCACTCAGCCACTGAAGTGGGTATCTGTTATTTAATACGGTGTTTATAGTTTTCAAACATCTATAAGATTTACACAATTTTCCAGAAATAAATGTTTTTGGGAATAATTGTTCATCCTATTGGTAGATTTTAACTTTAGTAATATCTTCATGGTGTCAGCCTGCAAGCAGGGCTATACCAATTGAGAGACTGCCGTATGTTGGCAAAGATAGTGCCAACATTTTCGAGCTGAGGGTGCCATGTGGTCATCACAACAAGCCCTCCAGCCTTCTATCTCAGTTTTCTAGACTGAAGCATTACTTATTCATTCAAGTAGCTCCTCATTTGTCCTCACGAAGTTGAATTTTGTTCCGTTTCAGACCCACTGCTTCACAGACAGAACTGGAAGCACTGGGGATCGAACCCGGGACTTCGGGATCTGAAGCCAGTAAATCTGACCACTATACCACAGAGGCTGTTGGGTATCAACTACTTAGTGGCATAGGGAACACAAAAGTTCATTAACTTTAATGTTTTAAATATATTTTACTTATCATCAGCTTCCATGTCGTGCTCATGATTGCTAAAGCGCTATGACTGAGCATTGAGTGTGTAAATTAATCAGCTCTAATAACTATACTAGTTTGATTCCCTTTAAGGTTGAAATTACTTAGTACTAGCATGATACGAACTCGGCCAAGGCAGAAGAGATTTTGAACATACTATAAGTGCCTTACAGAGTGTTAGTAACATTTACCTTCAGCTAAGAGCTTTTTTTTAAAAAAAGTACATGAAACAGAATAACCGCTACATTGTTATAGAAATATTTATTTGTATCTTAATTTTGATATTATTTATACAGTAAATAAAATAGTATCGCTACTCATCCGTTGTACTTAAATTAGTAGATACAGATAGCCTAAACGCCAGTAATATGCATACCATTAAAAAAAACTTTCCCTTTACGACAAGCAGTTAAATAATCAATTTTATCTTTGAGTTTCTTTGTGCGCCCTTTCTTCCACCGATCCATGCTTCACAAACTTGTTATTCACAAGGATATAAAATAATGTGTAAATACTTTTCCACCTCAAAATTTATACAATCCATTGGATCTTTTGGAAAGCAAAAAAAAGTCACATTTTTTAAATTATATAAAATACTTATATATACTTATTGTTCTGGATTCGATACATTTCTTCTGAAAATAGCGCACAAACTGCGAGAATGCAACAGATTCAAATTAAAAGTAATCACATTTAACAAGCTAATAATATAAAATTAACATGTTCACACTTTGACTACCAAAAACTTCGTTCATTAATTTTTTGAAAAATAACTTATTTTAAAATCCAATGAGAGTCAAATCTTAGACCGTAAATAAATATAGTAGATAAAAATATACTGAGAACGTCTTTAAATTACATTTAGACCCTATTTTATTTAAAATAACTTTGTTTGATATGAGCAGGAATGTTTATTTTTATTTATTATAATAGGGGATTAAAAATTCAATGTACAGTAATTTTCTTATACTCTGAATATTAAAACTTATTATTACAATGTGTAATGTTCAAGAATGAGAAAACCCGTGAAAGAATGTAGGATACTAGTGAAGAATTTTACATGTTTTACTGCCTTAGGTAAATAAGGGCTAATGTCATAAAACTTTGTATTGGATAAGCATGTGGTGTTTTCTTTGAAAATAATGTATCACTAGAGTAATACACTCATTGAAGTAAGTAGGTACCAACTATCTTTATTCACACAGCAGTTAAGCCTTTGTGAGTATTTTAGTTATTTAATATATTAAGATGTTTATATTTAACTACGCAAATTTTGATAATTGGACATTGGCCCTTCTTATCCCAATGCACATGGTATTAATGTTTCTTTGACTCAAGAAGGTCACAGAGATTAGCTTCACCCTCCACTGCCGCCTGGATTCTGATACAGCAGGTCAGCCAATGCTTGCAAAACGATACTAGCTTTTAAAGGGGTAACGATCATACTAACAGCACCTATTATCAACTAAGATAACTATTTGTAGAAGGAAAAGTTGTATTTAAGACTATGTATTTTTACTAGAGTGTCAACTTGGGAGTCGTTAGAGCTCAATATCGTCGTGATTATTGGAGCTAACCCAAATTTAAAAATACATATAAAGAGAAAAATAAATTATTCATTAAATAATATGTTACAAACAAACACTCTAGCTTAATTGTACAAAGAAAATAAATAAATCGATTAATAATTTTTGTTTTCCCATTTGAAATGGAAACATTTTAACGAAAATATTTCAATAACTATTTCTAACATGGTTTGAAAATTCCATAAGAATTATGAAAGATGCACAAATATGTTACTAAAATAAATAAAAAATAACAATGTTGAGTTATTAAATATTTTTTTTAAACATTTTTTTGTCTAGAACAGTGCATTTATGGGTAGGCTCAGCCTTAAACAACAAGCCTTTTTTTAGGGTGGAGGGGAAATGTTATTTTGTTTCCTAAAACCAAATGCTTGTCAAATTGTATGATCACTTTCTCCGATTTCTTACGTGGGTAAAGAACATGGTCATCGACTTGGCTAGACTGGGGCTAAATGTCACAAGAGTGTATATTTGAATTACACTTTTTCTTATTTTATTACAAAAACATTTATTTTCTTCATAATTGCCATGGTCTATCATTTGGTACATTATTCTTGGATTTTCAAACAAAATGGTTATTTCAAGCCCATCAGTGTTTGGGGTACACTTTCCCAGAATCTTCAAGACTAAGACTCAGTCATACCTCAAGATTTACATTAACCAAGATTTAATTTTGGTGATTTTGATATAGGTATGTAATATTGTATATTGACTAGGATTTAACAGCTATTATTTATTTGCATTGATAACATGAAACATTGTTATAGTTATGAATAATCGTTGAAATAGTTTAATTTGTTTATAAGGTTGGTAATCTTTCTTTCTTTGGATTTGTTAAAATTAAAAGTAACCTATACAATTAATTAATTACAAAAGTTATTTTGGTTCATTAAAAAATTGGGGATCAGCAGTGTAAATTTTAACTAAATATATTAATAACAAATAAGGTTTTTGCTATTAGGCATATTTTAGAGAAAAATGGGAACGCAACATGATGTTGCATCACTTATTAATAGATTTTATCTAGGCTTATGATTCAGTTAAAAGAAATAAATTATTTTCATTTTTAGCCAAGTTTGTAAAGCTAATAGAGGTATGTTTGAAAGATAGGCAAAGTAGTTTATGTGTTGGATGTCTCTTATCAAATACTTAAGAAATAAATAATGGATTGAAACAAGGGGCTGTACTTTCCATATTACTTTTTAATCTAGCCTCATGCAATGCAAGGGTCACAAAAATGCATTTTTTCAACCAAAAGTAACGTTTCTTGACTAAATAACTAAAAGCCACTTTTTTTTATCAAAACTTTATAGTTTTTTATTTTATGAGCTAGAAGCTAAATTGAATATATGTCCACCATAGTGCTTGGCATTGGAGGGGCCAACATTTTTAGTGTATTTGTCACAGTTATTGACCATACCATAGGCACAAATATAGTCTCTCCATGCTATATACTAACTTCCAACATTAACTTGGTGTTACCTTATTTGGTTTTAGATAATTCTAGCTTAAAACTAAAATTATGATATGAATCATAACCACTTTCACAAAACTTTAACATTTTGTGTTGTGTACTGTAAATAAAACACAAGATGGATAAAATCTATACTCTTGAAAACATAAGTTTATATTTTAATTATATGTAATTATACAGGTATTAAAAAGTTGAGCTTTGGTTTTTTGGTGATTTTTGTCACTATATTAATTCACATTGTAAATTATGGCCATACCCCATCTGAGTTATTAGTTTAATTTATTAGAATATGGTAAAATATAATGATTTTTAACAATATTTGAATTATGCATTGTAAAATCATTGTTTTTAATCTTAATAGCTTTTTTTAATAACTGCAATTATAGTGATTCAACTAAGACAGCCAAATATAGTAATGGATTTTTTTTAAATCTATATATACTGGTATTCAATTCTTTTTTTAATCTATGTTAGATTAGGGTTGTGATTTCAATGCTTTTGTTAATTAATTTGCAAATCAGGTCACTTTTATGTTTCACAAAATTGGTCTCTCTTTCAACTTTTTTTGATCACATATTTTGTTGTGAACCCTATATTAGAGTAATTCAAGAGAGTAGTGAAGGCTTGACATTAAATGGTACAACACAGCTATTAAGATACACAAGAGGATTTGTTAGATAATAGTAAGGGAGCTGTTGCAAAAAATAAAATGTTTTTAGAATCCATTGGCAAATAAGTTTAAAAGTTAATGCTGAGAAGACTAAGAGATCATGATCACATGTATAACAAAGATTGAGAATGATAAAGCCAAAGATTGCTGTGAAATACATATCATTTTACATGGATAATGTGTTCAAATATAAGAAACAATTTTAGCTAGCAATAACATCTATCTTGCATTTTTCAGAAAATGTAAAACTCATAATATACAAAACATTAGTTATACCGGTTGTTCTTTATGTTTGTGAAAACTTAATTTCTATAATGAGAAGAGATTTAGGCTGTTCCATGTGTTTGATAACAAAGTATACAAGAAAATATTGGTCACATAAAGGGATTAAGATAATGGAGGAGGCTATATAATAATGTGTTACATAGTCCTTACTCATCAGCAGATATTGTTAGGGTAATCAAACCTTAAACACTATTATGGGCAAGATATACAGTGTGAATGGAAGGAACTAAAACCATGTTCAAGGTATTGACTGGTAAACTTTACCTCTCTAGCATATATGACATCTTTGGCTATCCTCTTGTGCAACATCAGTTGTCAGCAATTTGTAATGCCTTTACAGGCTTGAACTATTGCACTACAGAAATGGTCACCCTCAAGAAGGGTTTCATTAACTAATAAAAGTCATGTTTGAGAGGTTATTTGAAAGAGAGCAATGTGAAGACCTAGACACAGATGGAATATTAACATTAGAATGAACCTGAAAGTGAGGATGTAATGAGATGAACAGGATAAAACTAGCTCAAGATAATGCGGCAATGAACTTTTGAGTTCATGATGTTATTGTTTGCAATATTAAGGCAGTACAATATATAAAAGTACCAGTTCTATTATAATAATTTTGTTGTTGTTTAATGCTATTGAATGTACTTTTTACTTGTATTTAGTTATAAAAATAAGATAAATTCGATCCCTCTTTAAAAAAAGTAATGAATTCATTTTCATTAATGTAATGTAGGAGTGCATCTATTCGAGATGTACACAACCTTACATCTTATTTGTGTGAATTCCCATGTGTGTGCATGTATGCTTTTAATAGTTATTTACAGCACTGGAGATCAAATTTACTATCCATCAATAAGTTGTGTTAACTAAATACACCAGTTGCTAATCACTCATCGTGTGTATTCACCTTTGAACCCCATATATTATTAATAATAAACACACAAAAAAGTGTTTTATAACAGCTGTGTGATTTTTTTAAGTGTACTGATTTTTCCTTGTAAATATAAATTTGAAATTTGTTGGCATATTATTGTTGTTATTACTTTCAGGTTTGAATGTAAAATGGGCAGAACCGGTCGTAGACGTATGCAGCGATTGAAGGACTGTAAAAAACCCATAAAACTTTGTTCACAAGATGAAACTATTCATCTAACTCAATGGATGACAAGACAAGGGTGTGTACTACCACCTAATATGACACCTGCCATCTTTGAAGACACTGGCCGTGGAGTCCTGACATCCAAAGCAATTAAAAGTAATTCGCTTTTAATAGACATTCCTAGACATTTACTAATATGTGTGGAAACTGTGTACAATTCTGAAATTGGAAATTTATTTATTAATGCTCCAAAAGACCAATACTTCAGTGTTCATCAAATCCTAACCACATTTTTGATTTGGGAAAGACACTTAGGGGACAAATCAAAATGGCAACCTTACATTAACACACTTCCAAAGGATTTTTCAACAGCTCTTTTTCTGACGCCAACAGAACATGAACTACTTCCATTTTACTTACAAGAAACTGTTGTTCAATTAAAAAAAGAGATGTTGATGGAATATGAACAGATAGTGGCATTGATTACTAAATGGGGTCATAATTGCCTTACCTGTAGCCATGGATCTCTTGTAGAAGATATATTTACAAATGAGGCTTATTTTTGGGGCTGGAGTGTTGTAAACACAAGGTGTGTGTATTTACGTCCAAAACCTGTAACCATGCAACTGAGAAGTGCGAATGATTTAGCTTTAGCTCCATATCTTGACTTGTTCAATCATTCTTGTAAAGCTGAAGTTGCTGTACTGGAAACTGAAACCTCTTACCAGCTTTATACACGAATAGCATTTCCAAGCTATTCTCAAGTTTTCATAAACTATGGCTCACGACCAAACTACAAACTGTACATTGATTATGGTTTTATTTGTCCAGGAAATCCTCTTGATTTTGTTCTTATTGCCCCAGGAGAAGTGGAAAAGGCTGTGCAAATTAAGTATCCAACAGGCACAAGAAATTATTTTAATAAAAGAATTGAGTTTATAAAGAAACACCAGTTTACAGAAAATCTAGAATTTTATGCTACCTACATGTCATTTAATCTGAAAGCCATTATACATGTTTTGACTGTTAATGATTTCAACATGGCCAAGGTTCTAATGAACATTTTTACTGGCTGCTACTCCTCAGAAGATGAAAAAGAAATAGCACAAGTTGGTCTTTCCTTGCTAGAGAAGGTAATTGGCCGACATCAGGGCTATAATACACGCCTAACTTTATTTGACGGACACTCAAAAAGTGTAACAAATTTAAAACTTCTTGTAATGGAACATCTTCGTGTTTTGGAAAGTTGTTCCAAGGTCCTTTCTGATAAATGTGCAGTCAACACTTAGGGAAAAGAAATATTAAAAAAAAAAATGATTGTTCAGTGAAAAACTCTATAAAAATATTTACTTAACAGGTATGACTTAACTATACCAAATCAATTGCCAGAATGAGTATCTTTTATATTCTAATGCAAAATCATGACAATCATGAGTATGAAATGGTGAAACAGTTTGTTATTTTTAAATATTTTAGAAATGTTATCGTATGAACAGTAATTTTTTGACACATAATGTGTGTTAGGTAGTTTTAAATTAGCCTCATTATTGAGACACCCTCTGGAAAATAATTATAAACACTTATGATATTGCAGAAGTCACACAAAGCAATAGGCTATATATTATTTTAAGCTATTTTAATTAGAGATGTTTATAAATTTACTGCCCAAACTGACTAGAAAAGGGTTTATTAATGTTTGTAGATGTTAATGTTTAAATTTATTTTGTCAGCATTAAATAATTTTTGTTGATTTTCATTGTTAAAGAACTTGATTAAAATTGGCCATGTTCATTGTTGTTTGTAAAATGTAATACTATATATACATGTTTAAAATGATTTCTAAAGTAACTAAATCATAGTTAAAAGCCATCACAATACTTGTCTAGTTACTTGTTTGATTTTTATTAGATTAGGATCTTGCGATTAAACTAACTCTAGCTGGCTGGAATAACTTATCCTTGACTCCTTTTCTTAACACACATCAGGCTTGGCTAGAGTAACAAACACTGTCCAGAATAACCGTGGCTCTGTTCTGATCAGGAGTATAGGTTGTGAGTTCATCATTTTCCCAGGTAAACCTCTATGCTGTTATAGTTCCTTTTAACTCTGCTCATCAGGTTTGAGTAAGCTATATAGCTTTTTAACACCATCATGTGAAAGAAAGAAACCTTATCAAAAGTGTCACTGTCAACAAATAATCCAGAACAAATAAATAAAACAAAATCACAAATTCATCCAAGATGTAAAGTAAAAATAACAGTATTTTTAAACTTATAGAAACAAATCTAAATAAAAACTTGACTTGACTTTTAGACATATAATATCTTTTACAATACATTTTATAGTTAAGTTTTAAAAGTTTTCCACATTTTTAAATACTAGATTCACTTAATTAATATATAGTTGATATTATGCAATCTAAATACACTATTTTATTTTTTGACATTTTTTCACCATAGTTTGTTCAAAAGTAGCATTGTTTTATATCCCACCATTATGTTTCTTTAATTTTGCCATATTTAATAATATATAATTTACGTAAATAATTGCAATACAAATGTACAAAGAAAACTTTTGCAAAATTTGTTATGATAAAAAATATGTTATTGTTACTACATAATTAAATTGTATATAGAAACATCATTGTTTCATTTGTTTATAATTTAAAATTTCTGTCTGCCACAACCCTCTATCATGTCTGTCAAGTGTCAAATTTACCTATAAGTCATATAGGTGAATGCTGATATTATATTTTAAATCAAATAAGCTCAATGAATTTGAATATCACAATGTAAGGTGTTTTTAAATGTATTTAACCAAACTTAATGGTAAACTTAAAGGTTTTGTTTTAATGTATACCCTTTATTTACTGTACATTTATGTTTGCACTAGTTAACAAAATGCTAGCTGCTTGTGTTAGGGAATTGCAAGAAAATGTGTGGCAAAATTAAGATAATTCCATTATCAAAGTTCTAGGAGCAACAATTTAAAAGAATTCTAAGTATCATTTAATAGTAAGGTTATATCTTCTTGTTTATTATTTTTATTCCCTTTTCCTTATTTTATATGTTTTAGTTTTTCTTCTATGATGATGACATGTTTCATTTAAAAATGAGGTGGCCCACTGGCTAAATAATTTTATAATAAAGGAAATCGATAAAACTAAAGAAAAAGGAAAAAATAAACTACTAAGAGTAAATTTGATGAAGAAAACCTACCTAAGGAAAGAGGAAAAGGGTGGGAAGAATCCAATGCACAAAGGTGACATTTTCTTCCTTTCTTCTGTCTTCTATAGTAGAAGTAGTCACACACACATTTTAACACAAATATAATTATATTTCGGCATTGTTGCCTTTATCATACACAAAGAAGAAAGAAGAGAGTACCAATAACACAAACACTGGATTACTCCATTTTGAATTTAAAGAAAAACTGCTAGAAACACATTGTGCCAACTGTTTTTGGGAGTAAAGATAAATTCCTTGGATTTGGTTAGTTTCTAAAGAGTCCTATTTAAAAAAAAATGATATTTTAAAAATAATAATAATAATAATTTGAAAAATGAAAATATTATAGAAAGAAAGAAACTATCTTTTGTTGAAACCTGGTGGTAATCTTGATTTAGTAATCCATTGGTGGGCCAGTTCCCACTGTCTAAGTTGAGAACTGTTGCACTGTTTGGGAAATGCTCTTAATATTTTGGTGGTGTAGCAGGTTTGAAAGTCCTAGTTGTGGATACCAGCATGAATGGGTACAGGCTTGTCCAAATCTTTGTGATTTGTGTCAAAACGATGATTGTTCATTCACTGTCTGAGAGACCCTATATTAAGGCCTATATACTCTGCATCACATGATTTGCACTGTAGTTGACATGTTTCAGTGATTTTTCACCATATTCAAGTCTTATTTGTATTAAAGATGATTGATTTTACCTCATACTTTTGGAAATTTTGTGAACGTTTATATTCTAATATGAAATAATTTTTAGTGAGATTAGATCTTACTAATTTAGATCTAACTAAAAATTATCAATGCATGATTATTGAAAAAGATTGATTTTACTTCAGACTATTGGAAAGCTTGTGAAATTTTATGGTTTTATATGGAATAATTTTTAGTGAGATTAGATCCGACTAATTATAATTAATTAGATCTCACTAAAGATTATTCCATACAAAACCATAAAATTTTATAAACCTCTCAATAGTATGAAGTAAAATCAATTATCTTTATTACAAATAAGACTTGAAGATGGTGTAAAATCATCGAAACTTGTCGACATAGAAAAAAACTTAAACATATATAAAATAAGAGGGAAATAAAAATAATCAAGAAGATATAACCTTACCATAATTTATTATTACTCCTTACCAAATAAACATTAACATTATTAGAAATCACAGTACCATGATAAAGGCTTTTCCTCTCTTAACCCTTTTGCTGCGGAATTAGGAAATATCCTCTCTACATGCCTGTGCTGAATTAGGAAAATATTTGAACATAGTAATTTTTTTATTTAATTAATTTAATATGATATTTCAACCCTATATTTGCATGTTTTTGATGTTAGCATGGTTACACAACAATGGGTGCACATTTTTATTGTTGTGATGAACCTATCCTACTCTAATGTTATCTAACCTATACTGGTACATGGGATTGGATTGTCACCCATTTTTATGACTATAAACGTTCCTGAAAATATATTTATAGAAATAACTAAAAGAACGAAAAAATCACACCTAGGTTTCTAATTTAACAAAACAACACAAAGAAAACGCGCTGAAAATGCATTACCTACAAAACAACAAAGATAACATGACCGAAAATGCATTACCTACAAAACAACAAAGATAACATGACCGAAAATGCATTACCTACAAAACAACAACGATAACATGACCAAAAATGCATTACTTACAAAACAACACAAAGATAACACAAACGAAAATGCATTACCTACAAAACAACACAAAGATAACACGACTGAAAATGCATTAGGTACAAAACAACACGAAGATAACATGACCAAAAATACATTAAGTACAAAACAACACAAAGAAAACATGCTGAAAATGCATTAACTACAAAACAACAAAGATAACATGACCGAAAATGCATTACCTACAAAACAACAAAGATAACATGACTGAAAATGCATTACCTACAAAACAACAAAGATAACATGACCGAAAATGCATTACTTACAAAACAACACAAAGATAACATGACCGAAAATGCATTACTTACAAAACAACACAAAGATAACACGAACGAAAATGCATTATGTACAAAACAACACAAAGATAACATGGCCGAAAAGGCATTAGGTACAAAACAACACAAAGATAACACGGCCGAAAATGCATCACATACAAAACAACATGAAGATAACACGACCGAATATGCATTACATTCAAAACAACACAAAGATAACATGACCGAAAATGCATTACATACAAAACAACACAAAGATAACATTACCGAAAATGCATTACATACAAAACAACACAAAGATAACACGACCGAAAATGCATTACATACAAAACAACACAAAGATAACACGACCGAAAATGCATTACATACAAAAAACACAAAGATAACACGACCGAAAATCCATTACTTACAAAACAACAAAGATAACACGACCGAAAATGCATTACGTACAAAACAACATGAACGAAAATGCATTACATACAAAACAACACAAAAATAACACAATTGAAATTTCATTTCATAGTAAACAACTATATGATTGGCGATAAATATTGTTCTATCAGTTCGACGAGCAACACAGTACATACCTCGTAGTAGTTCCAAAGTAATGCCAATAGATGGTGTTAGCAGTACAGAAAGTTAGAAAGCCGTAAGCTTGTAAAAATATTTAGCTTTGGTGAATGAAATTCGAAAACATTTATAAACCTTAATATCATGAGCAATTCAGAGTACCGTGAACGTTTATAAACGGGTATAGCAGCGAAAGGGTTAAGAAATAAAATTCAAGAAGCCCAATTAATGATTTATTTTCATTATAAATTTGAACAACTGGAAAACCAGTAGATTTACGTATCCATCCAATTTACTTTCAACTTTTTTAAACATTTTTTCTAAAATAAATTTAATTTTCAGCAAAATTCTTCTGTACAACAGTAAATTTTGTTGTTAATCCATGTGTATATTTTCTCTCTTTAATATATTGTTTTAAGGTTAAGCCCAGCTTGAAGAGACTATACTATTAAATTGTTACCTCCCATTCAGTTTCAAACTTTGCCCTTTAAAGCTGATGCACAAACTATCACTCACTACAATATTGTATGTGGGGTTGGTTGAATCTTTTATAAGGTGGAGGAAACAGTTTACTAGTTGGGTACCATCAAACCTATGTTATGTGCCATATCTTTATTAAGTTGTATTACTTTTATGTATATGTTGTGCAATTTAATATGTTTTTTATATTTATAGTTATTATCTCTTATATTTAAATTGTTGTTTACAATTATATGTGTATACTTTAAGTTTTTTTTGGGGAGGAGGGTGTTCACTTCTGTTAACTGTGTACTTTCCTTCTAAATTAATAAAAATGAAGTATTTGGTGGATTTATATCTAATTGTTTATGACTATAGATTTGTTGAATGTTACGAATAGCTTAGAATGACTTATTAATTTGTTGATTGAAAAAGGTGTTTTAAATATTTTGTAATATATTGTAATGTTATAATATAAATTTATGTTTGTTTAGTCTTTAAATTATCTATTTAGCATTTATTTTTTGTTGTTAATTGTTATAATTTTATGATTATGTAAAATAATTTTATTATGTTCTGTCTTTTCTTTTTTAAATTGAATTATACTTATATAGTTTATGTACTTCCTTTCAATCCTATAAATTATTTTATTTTTGAACAATTTGGAATTTTACAGTGTTATGAATGGGATGGAAATGCCATTGAAGATATCATTCAAACTTTTGGAAATTATTATTAAACTTTGACAAATACCCACATATTCAGATCTTTCCATAAATACAAATGGCTGTGGTGAACATCATTTTATTATAAGTCTAGCAGGGTTGATACATACCTTGTACGCAGGGTAAACCTAGAAAAGTCAGAATTTTGTGATGGAGTAAAGTTAGGAAAGATAAAAAAAAGTTGCTGGAATTTTCAATTAATAGTTTTAAAATAATAGAAGAGTATAACTAGAGACATTGTTTTTTCCTTTTAGCAATAAAAGCAATTAAAATTAAAGGTTATCAATTTTTTTTTAATGTTCACGTTTCATATGGTTTGGTTGAATTTTCAAGGATTTTGATATTCACGATATGAAGCGATAAATGACTATTTCCATGATAAATGCCTTACAAGCAAAGAAACAGTGATTTCTAATATACAAATATATATATATATATATTTATTTGTAAATTGGGACAATTTGCTAGATTTAACATTTTTAATACTGGTCATCCTAAAAAACACATTTGAAGCACAGGGGATTGGTATTTCTTGGTATTTACCATTGTAAGACTACAAGCCAATCATTTGATAAAGTGCCAAAAATAGACCTGCCCTGGACATCCTCCCCTCGCCTTCCCCCCCTCCCTCCTTCCACCACCGAGCCCTTGCAAGTGAGCTTGTGAGTCGTCTCGAGTGGAAAAAACTGAACACTCTGAAGGAAACATTTCCTCATTAGCGGGCATGTTACAAAGAAAGCGTTGGTCACTGGCTGCAGCAAACGACAAAGTACAATTTTAGTGATGAACCAGAGGGCAAAGAAAGCCAAGACAAAAGATTGCCTTCATAAGCGATACTGTGAAAATGTGTTTTAAAAGCAAACATTCCTCTATAAAAACTAGATCACCTTGCTGTATGCCAATATCTGAAAACTGAAGGTGTCTTTATGTACCTGAACCTATATGCCTGTCAATTTGCTATATAATTCTATTTTTTGAAATTTTTCAACACCAAAATGTTTTTTTTACAAATATTGATGCTAAAAAACAGTATTTTTGTGTATTTTTGTTTAGTCTCCAATACATGAAATTTTGTGTAAAACAATAGCATATTTGTTTATTATTAAAATCCTGACGTCTAAGAGCAAAGTGGCTTAGCACTGTTCTAGAAGAGGCATATAAATAGGTTCAGATATTGGCAAACCAAAAATATCTCTTTGCCAAATTATAAAAACCAAGCGATTTTACTACAATACATAAGAAACCCTTCTATATAAGTTAAATTTAAAACTCTTGTAAATATTTCGATTAAATTTGATGTTTTACTAACTATTATTAGACACAGGTTTTAATTATTTATCCTATTTTTCAATATAAAGTAAGATAGAATTTCAAGAACTTGCTGATAGTAAACCTAACTAATAATAGACATAATCAACACTATGCTGTACATATGTTAAGCAACTAACAGCCTTCTAACATTGCCCAACATATTTTTACTTATATCAAAAGGATGTTTTGTCATCGTGAAAAATAAATCAAACTCAAGATCATGAAGAATCATTGTTCTATGTGAACCTGAACCAAAAAAAGTTGTTTTTAATATTCTGTCTATCTGTATACCTCTGGCCATAGCTATAAAATGGTTTGATGGATTTTTCTCAAACTCTATATCTAGATTTTATAGGGCTATATCTCAAAATAAATTTTTTATTTTGACCTTAGCCCTTAAATTAAGGGTATTTTACAGATGGGTTTTTTTTGTTATCTTTTTTTTGAAAATGGTTAAGTCATTTTATTTAGAATACATATCTAGGATTTGTTTGACATTACAAATAACATCGTATGATTGATGAAAGTAAATTTGATGTTCATACTTTAAAATGAAAAATAAGATGGTTATAATAATATTTCTAGAATACATTATAAAATAGTAAATGCATTTTATTTATTTAAATGTAAGTTTGGTAAAATATTCATAGCATTGTTGTTTAACACTGATTTCAGATAGGTTAACCAATGTATTTCTCTGACTAAATAATAATTAATACTAGTTTCGGAGTTAAACATATTAATACAAGTTTTAAATATCTTAATTTAGAAAACCATCAATACGAATATTCAATATTAAATTTCTAATTTAGCTAAAATTATAATGTAAGGAAGGGACCATGTAAAAATAGTAAAACTAATGATAATTCAAGTATTTGGTGATCAACTAAGCTGTTTTTATTTTCATTGCCTTGTCATGGCCATGCAATTTCAATCGAGGATAATTCAAAATGGACAAAAATATTGAATTAGTCTATTTGTCGAAAATAGTTTGAGCTAAATTAAGTTAGTAATGTGAAATTTGATATTAATTTTAACAATTTGTTAAGTTACCAATTGAATTATAAGTGAAACTTCCGATATCATCTAAGTTATATAGCCTATAATCACCATTGCGTTTTAAAAATTGATTTTGCGTACATCAAGAGGAAACTCGAAAACAAGCCTAACAAGTTTCTATCTCAATCTCGAGCTCTAATGGCGAGCTCGGCTTGAAGCTCAAAATCTGAGTACTTGCAGAGTCCTACTAATTACTCCACTGAGTTAGTTATGAGGAAGGTTGAATTTAGAGTAAGTGTACCCACATTTGTGTGTATAAAGAGTGGTAAACCATTTTGGATAAATTACTCAGTACACCAGACCGAGATTCAACCCCCGATCTCCCTGTCATTGCTAGTCTAGTTAAACACAAGAATGACTCCGTATTCCATGTGGCCATCAAAAACAGGTAAAATAAATAGTATTTTATCATACTCCATGTAATTCTTTCCCCTACAAGATGAAAAGGCAGATGTTTGTTTCTGTATAAGAGAGATTATTGGGAATTCTTGTCATATTAACTAACTTCCTATTAACTATGATCAATGTTATATTTAAGAAGGCAATGGGTTAAAAAATGTATCGCTCTAAAAACATTAGATATGTAAAAGGGTTCGACAAGTACACTTGCAATATATACCACCCCAAACAACACTACCTAAAAATTAATACTTCATAGGAACCTTGCAAAAAAAAAAAAAAAAAAAC